>PVKC010005255.1:0-33600 GCA_004027635.1 Crocidura indochinensis | reverse complement strand
GGTGGAAGAGTCCCTCAGCTTAATTCCTATGTTTAAGCACGTCATGGGGAGTTTTATACATTTTCCTGCATCCCCCATAATGGCCTAGGAAACCATGTGGCATTGTTCCTTGTTTGCATAGGCACATTAAAATGGGAAATACGTACACTCAAATAAATTTTTATCTAATAGACAATCATGTAGTGCAATGGGACTTTACACCCTGAAGAACATTGGCATATTGACCTGCACAGGCCTCTCCATTCACCCATGAACTAGGAAAGCTATCTAGGAAAGACCCAAGATTTTTCACAACAACACCTGGAAGCAATCCTCTACTAGGAAAGACCCTACCGCTGCTCTGGCATTGATCTACTCACAAGAGACTTACCTTAACACTGAGAAGACCTAAGAATATCAACGACCTGCACACTGGACTGGGCATTCTGCATTGCCCTTTAATTGTAAGGTGAAACGAGAGGACACTCTGCACCATCCTAACTGCAATATAGGATATGCAGATCCCAGGATCTTTAATACTGAAACATGATACCAACAACAGAGACATCGTGGAAAATAAAACATGATACCAACAACAGAGACATCGTGGAAAATAAAAGTGTGTTGGCACTACAGACAACGACTGGGATTGGGCAATCTAGTGTGCCTGGAGCCTATAGCTGGTCTTATGCCAGGAAACATCAGGGGTTTGGTCCCCTTGTATTTAGGCCAAGTATTTCCCCTTCCATGATCCCCATAGTTTGATGGGCCGATGCAAACAATTATTGCCACTCCATCGCCATTTTTACTGTGATCCTTTGATTCTTATCCTTAAAAAGAAGCACCCACTTTTGAAGCTAACTTAAACTAATATGCATAAGCATGGAAATGTAAAAAAAAGTACTATGCCTTCAATGTTTAAGGAGTTACATAAATTTTATGGCTTTAGAATGCTTGATGTCCTGCTAAGAAATATGTATTACAATCTGGGGTCTTGAGGGACAAAGTAATTGTACATGGGTTCTGCTTATTATTCTTAATATTCTTTGGCTGAAAGCTCATTGTTAAGATATCAGCAAGGGGGGAGCCGGGAGGTGGCGCAGGAGGTAAGGTGCCTGCTACCTTGCCTGCGCTAGCCTAGGACGGACCACGGTTCGATCCCCCAGTTCCCATATGGTCCCCCGTGCCTGCCAGGAGCAACTTCTGAGCGCATAGCCAGGAGTAACCCCTGAGCATCACTGGGTGTGGCCCAAAAACCAAAAAAAAAAAAAAAAAAAGATATCAGCAAGGGGACTTATGTGAAATCTGTTCGTCCTTCCACTGTAACTTTACCTTGTCCTCTTTCTTTGCATCTTTGTTCTCTTATTTAAAAATAATAAAAAGAATTTAAAAACATTATAGTTAATAAAAATATTAAATCTACTACAAAGGTAAATGGTATTCAATTTAAATTCCCATGAAAATAAATTTATTTCCATCTCTCTTAAGAAATAGCGTTCATATGTGAATTTGCTTATTCAAATTTTTTAAATTTTAACAGAAGATTGATAAGCAAACTTACTCTAGATGAGTCGTAAGATGGGCTTGGCTGACCACTTGTCCCCCAAGATGTTGTACCTCCTCGTTCATCCATACCTAAAGAGAAAAATAATTAACGATGAAAATCCAAAAAAACACTATGATAGATTTTTTTTTTTTGAGTATGTTATACATAGCACAGTAAAATTCAGTGAGTAGTATTCAAAGCTGCATGAAACTACAGTCCTTGTTTGGGAAGGCTAGAAAATAAGTTAGCATCAAAGTTATCTTTACTGTTCCATATAAGGCCCTATGTTGTATAGTTCAGAACTGCACTATGTCTTCACAGACTTCAGGTTTTATAAATCTAACTCTATCTATCTCTGTCCCCATCCACTGCTTTTAAAACTAGATTTAAAAAAAAATGTTTCTATAATTTAGTACTTCCTGTATGCCTGTATGGAAAACATTAAAAATCTGGTTCACAGATAATCCTTAAAAATAAAGCAAATCAAATAACTATCCAATTTAATAAAAAAAAAAAAAACAGCGACTACTAGTAAGATTGAATAGTCTTAACTGAAGAATAAAACTAAGCCAAATCACATAAAATCAACATTAGTCATAACCAAATTAATCAAAATGACACAATAACTCACTCTAGTGAAAAATCTCTACAATTACACGATCTAAACATGAGCAGATCTACTACCCCTTCTCCCCTCAAAGAAAAACTCAACTCAAATTAACTACGCTCCATAATGCACATTATGAAGCACTGGTCCCATTATTTCCACATACCAATCAGTCCCAAGAAAAAGTTTGAATTAGAGTTCTCTCAAAAAAGCTATTTCTCTCCGTTCTAAATCGTTTGTATCTTTGACTCCTAAACATGCTTAGGAAACTCTTCTGATCTCCCTATTATCAAATACAAGTAATCAATTTCTTTGTTTCATTCTTGTATAAAAAAAAAATTAGATTTTGGGGGCCCAGGAGATAGCATGGAGGTAAGGCGTTTGCCTTTCATGCAAAAGGTCATCGGTTCAAATCCTGGTGCCCCCATATGGTCCCCCGTGCCTGCCAGGAGCAATTTCTGAGCATGGAGCCAGGAGTAACCCCTGAGCGCTGCCGGGTGTGACCCAAAAACAAACAAAAAAAAATAGATTTTACCACACAAAATTTTGAAAGTTTGGAACCTTATTTTAAATGCCTTAAAACTATTTTCCCTATGATCTAAATATAAGGGTCACTTGCAATTAATGTCACAAATTAGTCAAAGTTCCCAATGCTTTTCTAGAGAGAACAAAATGCTAACTGAAGGTCTAAGTGTCAGAAAAGAAAAGCTGAGTTAGCTTCCAAAGTAGAATCTACTAATTACAAATTCAGTTAGATACTAATTTATTGTCTATGAATTTAGATTCCTAATAAAGTAATTAGGGCATATATTTTAAGTTTTAAGAATATTGTATAAAAAGATGGGTCTTCAATCAGATATGATTTCAAGTTAACCAGAACGTTAAAAACAGATATTATATGTAAAATACAGTTGTTTTATTCACTCTTGAAATTTTATATAGAGTCTAGATTTTGAAAATATTCTACAACTTTGGGGTCATCATACTAAAAACACTTTATTTCTTCAGTATTGATTTATAAAGGGACCATTTTCCAAGCATTTCTTTGACAGTACATGTACAATAACATGGGATTCCTAAGACTAATTCAACACAAAAGCTATTATTAACCTACAAAATCCACTGAATAAAAATACTATATTTCCATTTGCATTTAGTTTACTGAGTTAAAATTATACAAAAATCAGAGCCAGAAGATATTAAAAGAGTTGGGGCACTTGCCATGCATACTGCAAAACCTGCATTAGATTCCTGACCCCACATATAGACCCTTGTGCCCAACCAGGTCAGTCTACAAAATCCCTCCATATGAATAAATTAAAAATAGATTTAAATAATGTACAGAAAAATACTAACTTAAAATAGGCTACTGGAAAGCAAGGTTTCAAATATGTATATAGCCATGTTTGTGATATCAATATTTATAATAACCTACACAAAAGGCACAACTTTCAATGGATGAGTGAATTCAACATGGCATACAATCATGTGATGCTTAATGACAAGGATATATTCTGAGAAATGTATCACAAACCGATTATGTCATTATATAAACAACATATTCTATAATATAACAAGGTTACACAGTATAGCCTACTGGGACCAATGTTTTATACTTTGTGTGACCTGTCTTTTATCAAACCACTGATAAAAATGCATAACACATATTACAATGAACACATTATAATGAATTACCCAATCTTAACCAGAAAAGAATGACACGCCATATCATATCATATCATATCATATCATAGATAAATCCATGTTAAGTAAAATGAGACATGAGTTGTATCTCAGGTTGCCTTTTTTTGTGTGATAATTTTGCTAGAAAAAAATCTGTGAATTTAATTTAGTTCTGTTTATTCTTGTTTCTATTTTCTTTGCCAATGGAATTCAGTAACAATCTGTCTATGATGACAGGGTCCTAGAGCTTATACCTTTTCAGAATGCTTTATGTTTTGGTGTCTAAAAAAATGAGAAAAAAATAAACCCAGATATTTAACCTATTCTGAATTAATTCTTAGTTTTTGTGTATGGTGTTAAATTATAGTTTTTAGGGTTTTTTGGTTTGTTTGTTTTTGGGTCACACCCGGCAGTGCTCAGGGGTTACTCCTGGCTCCATGCTCAGAAATTGCTCCTGGCAGGCACAGGGGACCATATGGGATGCCGGGATTTGAACCGATGACCTTTTGCATGAAAGGCAAACGCCTTACCTCCAAGCTATCTCCCGGGTCCCTTAGGGTTATTTTTATATCAATTTTCCCATCACCATTTATTGAAGAGATTTTCCCTTTATCATTGTACATAGTACAGCCTCCTTTGCATAGATTAAATGTTCATTTGTGTAGGTTTTTTTCTGGATTTTTTATTCTAGTCCATTGGTCTATTTTTCTCTTACTGGACAGTATGTTGTTTTAATTACTATTACTTTATAGTAGAGTTTAGGTTCAGAGAATATAATGCCTTCATTACTTCCATTCTCTGAATTAAAATGATTACATAAAACAATAAATTCGGTAATAAAGCCTACGTAGTGAGTACTATATGTTAATGATAACTCAAGAAATGTATAAGAACAGAAATTTGCTAACTTATTTGTTGTATCATTCCCTTCACTAGAAAAAAAAATCAGTGTTTTTGTGGAAATTCATCTTTTTCAAGTTAATAAATAGAATGTAGTGTGTCGTAACCTGTGGGATCAGGGGATTTGTCAACATCCACATGGTTTCTCATTAGATGATATTCTCTAAAAGCAGCCACTCTGATTGGTAGTGAAATCAGATGGTTCTTCCTTCCAGGTGTGAAGTTAGAGCAGAAAAGGAGGGATCTCTGGTGCTCCTGGGTCGTGGATTTTTTTTTTAAGTCTTTTGTTTCTCTAAGTGTGAGTTTGATTATTTTGCAGAGCGTCCTCTGATCTCAGACCTGTCTCGCCAGTACTCGAGGTCGGAACTGGAGGGCTTAGATTCAAGAAAATGGCGAATTTCAGGCCTTTCTGGATGGGTTCCACCATTTTGGACTTTTGAGTTGGTCTCTTATTGGTTTGCAGATAGGACTAGGAACATGGTAAATACGGACATTATAATCTGTTTGATGGCAATGTTTATGTTGGTTTTCTTAAGAATTCTGAGATAAAGAAAATGTGGGCAGAGAAAACTTAGACTTAGCACAAAAATTGTCGGATATTCTTTTAAAATACTCTGATTTATCTCGGAAAATGTGAGGTGATTTCAGTTTTTTCTGCAAGTCAGAAGATAATCCACAGGTCTTTCTTTACCTTTACAACACTTGGACAAAATAGACATCATGAAATTGGTCCTACACTGCCACCTACTGGTGATGAACCAGAAAAACCCTTAGATCCAATAGCTAGCAAGGGTCAGGCAAGACCTATGGAAAATATGGAGAATCATTCAAATGTTTTGTCTGAAAATGTTGACTGTATGCAAGAACTTAATGTAGAACAATCACCTAGGAAAGAAGACAGATATGTAAACCTATCAGCCACACTCCCTTCACCACAAACTTCTAGGGAGTGTGGTACAGGGCCAATGATTAAAGGTAATGACACTGCTGATTACCTGGCTATGCCAATATTTATGTCTCCTAAAGAACATGCAGCATTACAATCAAATGTCTGTCAGCTGCACGTTAATTATCATATTCCATGGAGGCAGGCCAGAAAAATAGATGAAACATGTACTTTCTGATCACCCTTGAATAAAAGAACACATGTGACTGGGGCAAACTCCCGAGGGTTACAGACTACTGACTTTTTCCCTAAAAAACACTATCTTCATGTAGTAGTGGTTACCTACTCCCATTTTATATGGGGAGTTCCAATGACTTCTGAAAGAGCTAAAGCAGTTTGTAACTTCATGCTACACTGCTTATCTGTTATAGGGATTCCCGAATCCATTAAGACAGACAATAGGTCCGCCTATGTAAGCAAATCTTTTCAATCATTTTGCAAGAAATGGCAAATTAAACACATCACATGTTTACCACATAATCCCTTTCGTTTCTGGAGCTCCGTGGAATGGGAGTAAGGGTAACGTGAGGAAATTTTTAAAGTCTTTTCTTACTCAAAGTGTGTGTTTCATTATTTTGCAGAGCACCTTCTGAATTCAGACCTGTCTCGCCAGTGTTTGGGGTCAGAACTGGAGGGTTTAGATTCAAGAGTGACCTATCCCCAGCCTGCCCAATTGCACTAAAATTTTACTGCTCCCCTACATCATTCCAGCGACCCTGGAGGCAGCAGTTTAGTTCACCTTTGGAAACACTGCTAAAGAGTAACAGGATCTGGCTAGAGTTTAAACTCAGAACTCTATAGTTTTATTGTTAACATCTCTAGGCTTTGAATAGAAGATTGTAGCTGGCACTGACAAAGAGAAAATGTTAGATAAATTGGTCAAACTTTATTTTGGGTGGGATTTAGGTCACACCCAGCAGCACTCAGGGGTTACTCTTGGCTCTACACTCAGAAATAAATCACTTCTGGCAGGCTTGGGGGACCATATGGGATGCCAGGATTCGAATCACCGTCCTTTTGTATGCAAGGCAAACGCCCTACCTCCATACTATATCTCCAGCCCCAAATTGGCCTAATTTTTTAAAGAAAGACTAGCAAATGATTACAAGAATTGGTTTTTCAGGGGACTGAGAGATAGCACAGCAGGCAGGGAATTTGCCTTGTATGTGGCCAAACTGGTTCCAATTCCTGGCACCCCATATAGTCCTGAGCCTGCCAGGAATAATTTCTGAGCATAGAGCCAGGAGTAACCCCTTAGTACCACCTGGTTAGCCCTTCAAAAAAAAAAAATTCCCCCCAGGGAAGTTTTGGAAGTTCAGTAACAATTTCTATTTAGTATTGTTTACTGATATTAAATATTCACAAGTAAGAATATTCTCTAGTGTAACACATAATAGAATAAGGCAAAAAAAAAAACCCACATAATTTTTTAAATTTATTTAAGTTTTGGGGTCATTCCTGGCAATGTTCTGGGGTTACTCCTGACTCTGCACTCAGAAATTACTCCTGGCAGTATACAAGGGACCATATGGGATGCTGGAGATGAACCCAGGTCTGTTGAATGCAAAGCAAGTATTTTGCCCACTGTACTATCACTCTAGTCCCTTAAAAGATTAATTTTGAAAATAGCTTGGGGCCCGGGAGATAGCATGGAGGTAAGGCGCTTGCCTTTCATGCAAAAGGTCATCGGTTCGAATCCCAGTGCCCCATATGGTCCCCTGTGCCTGCCAGGAACAATTTCTGAGCATGGAGCCAGGACTAACCCCTGAGCACTGCCGGGTGTGACCCAAAAACCAGAAAATAGCTAACACTCTTAAGTTTGCTATATTTTTGCTACCTGATAAGCCACATCACTATATAAATATTCTGCAAAGATAGTTAAATAAGACATTCCAATGTGTGAAGTAAAAAGGAACTGGTAGGTCTTTTTATCTTTAAGGTTAAACTAAAACTGTCAGTGCCTAGAACAAAATTCCTGGAGGGCAAACATTATTTTATGCATCCTTAGGATGCTGACCAAGTAGTATTTATTTTTAGTTTAATAACACAGTTAAAATAATGTTTACTTCCATGACTCTGATATATAAGGCTATTTCACTGTTACTATCAGCAATTTTACTACTTTTACAAGTGATGACTAACCTTTTTGAGTCCAAGTGCCCAAATTGCCGCACAATGCTCGGTCCTCCCAATGGCCATCCGGCCCTGTTGCCAGGTGAGCTGCAAAGCAAACACTGGTACACTCGACTCGTGCTGTGCCGCATATCTTAATTGTGGACCCCTTCCCGCATGCCATAGGCTATTCTGATATAAGACAAACCTCACTAACATACTAAACTTCTACAAAAGGACAGCACAAAACCAATTAAAAGCCATAAAGTGACAAGAAGTATCAAAAAATTGAGCCTCACATTTAGCTGCTTGTGAGAAACACATTTAAATAAAGCAAACAGAATCTTAAAGTCAAAGGTTTGAAGACAATTCTTTACTGACAACTGCCTTAAAAAGCCTGGAACGCCTATCAACATAGGCTTCAGGTTTAAAAAGAAACAGCGAAAGTCATTTCTTATGGATCAAGGAATATGTAAACCTCAGAGAACTCACACTCCTAAACATGTATGCACCTGAGGGACCAGCAAATTCCTTTAAAAGACTAGTAGACTTAAAGGAAGACACTGATAACAACACAATAGTTGTAGGAGACTTCAACACTGTCACTTCTCAACAGAATAACTAAAGCTTACTAAGGAAATACCCCTACTTTGAAATAAGACATGGAAGAGAAAGGCTTATTAGATCTATAAGGACTTTTCATACCCAAAGTCAAAAATACACATTCTTCTCTAGTGCACATAGGACATTCTCCAAAAGAGACCACATGCTGGGACACAAAGAATGTATAGAAAGCATAGCAATTACCTTCTTTTTTCTTTTTTTCTTTTTTTTTTTTTTTTTTTTTTTTTAAGTTGGGCTGGAGTGGTAAGGCTCTGCCTTGCTGGCTCTAGCCTATGACCGACATGGTTCCATCCACCGGCGTCTCATATGGTTCCCCAAGCCAGGAGCAATTTCTGAGTGCATAGCCAGGAGTAACCCCTGAGCATCACCAGGTGTGGCCCAAAAACCTTAAAAAAATAAAAGTCATACCATTTGACATTTCCCCCCCAGCAGTGAACAAGAGTCCCTTTCTCTTTGAATCCACACCAGCCAGAACTTGTTCTTGATGTGTCAGTCTGTGATGTGAGATGATATTGCATTGTTATTTTGATTTGCATCTTTGATGATTAATGTTGTGGCACTATTTTTTTTTTTTTTTTTTGGTTTTTGGGTCACACCCGGCAGTGCTCAGGGGTTACTCCTGGCTCCATGCTCAGAAATTGCTCCTGGCAGGCATGGGGGGCCATATGGGGCACCGGGATTCGAACCGATGACCTTTTGCATGAACGGCAAACGCCTTACCTCCATGCTATCTCCCGGGCCCCAGCAATTACCTTCTTACACCATGAAGCACTGAAAATAGATGGTAATCATAAACAGAAAGAAAAAGCAATGAAAATACCTAAAAACTAAACAGCTCCTTACTGAACAACCAATGAGGCGGAGAGATAGAAGGAAAATCAAGATAAAAACATTAAATTTACACTTGTACATTAACCAAAAACTATATAGTACCATATTAATGTGAAAACTGCATACAAAGGTTTCTAGTTTGTGTGAACTCAATTTCTAGGTTTTCTGAGGAATGTTGCACTGGTGAAGAAGGTATTCTTTTTTTTATAACTAAAATCCAACTACAAACATTTTTATAATCATGTTGCTTAAATAAAGGTAATGAAAAAAAGAGAATACAAGCTATCAAAACTGAGGGGACACAGAAAAAACAGTGATAAGAAAGTACATAGTTTTACTAACATTCATCAGAAAGGAAGACAGGTACAATGTAAACAACTAAGATACTGAAAATGATCCAAATAAGTACCAAAACGTAGGTAGCAGTAAGTAAATAATAAAACATAATAGAGATTAATGAAATACAACCCCAAAAAACAATTCAAGAAGTTGGTTCTCTGATAAAAAGAAACAAGATTAATCACTAGCTAGACTCAAAGAGCGAGAACCTTAATAAACCAAATCAGAAATGAAAGGTTAGAGGTCACAACAGATACTATAGAAACTCAAAGGATCATCAGAAATTACTTTGAGAGTATCTATGCCACAAAACAAGAGAGCCTAGAAGAAATGGATAAATTCCTGAACTCCGATAATCTCCGAATACTGAATCAAGATTAGTTAATACCAAGATCACTACTGAGGACATTGATATTGTAATCAAGTCTTCCCAGAAACAAAAAGCCCAGGCCAGATGGATTCACTAGTGAATTTTTTCAATTCAAATTGAATTGAAATTTCAAAATATTTGCTAAATAGGTGGTTTCAACACCACATATACTATAATTGGAACAATACAGAGAAGATTAGCATGGTCCCTGCGCAAGGATGACACACAAATTCATGAAGCGTTCCATATTTTTATGTCATCTCAAGCACTTCATTTATTTTGACCTTGGTTTATTTGGAGTGGAGGCATTGTTTTTAAGAGAAAAACATGTTTTGTGGGTTGTCTTTAGTCATTTAAAATTTAAAAAATTGCTAAATAAAATACACTAATGCATTCAAAAAAAAGTCATCCACCATAATCAAGTAGGATTCATCCAAGGGATGCAAGGATGGTATAACATACACAAGTCAATCAATATAAACTACCATATCGATCAAGGAAAAAAATCATATGATCATGATCACATGAAAGCATTTACTAAGATCCAGCACCCATTTATGATTAAAAGATATATATATGTATATGTGTGTGTATATATATATATATATATATATATATATATATATATATATATATATATGACTCGACAGTGGCTAAGCAAGTGGAAGTAGAGATGAATAAATGGAATTAAATCAAATTAGTAAGCTTTTGTATCTCAAAGGAAACAGTGCCAGGACACAAAGACTACCTATGAAGTGGGAGAAATTATTTACCAAATACACTTCTGATAATGGATAAATAAGTAGAGCTTAAATAGGAAAATCCAACACCATTTAAAAAAAATGGGGAAAAGATTAACAGAAATTTCCTGAGAAAAATATAGACAGCCAAAAGGTACATTAAAAATAGTGCCAAGGGGCCCGGGAGATAGCATGGAGGTAAGGCGTTTGCCTTTCATGCAAAAGGTCATCGGTTCGAATCCCGGTGCCCCATATGGCCCCCCATGCCTGCCAGGAGCAATTTCTGAGCATGGAGCCAGGAGTAACCCCTGAGCACTGCCGGGTGTGACCCAAAAACCAAAAAAAAAAAAAAAAATAGTGCCACAACATTAATCATCAAAGATGCAAATCAAAATAACAATGCAATATCATCTCACATCACAGACTGACACATCAAGAACAAGTTCTGGCTGGTGTGGATTCAAAGAGAAAGGGACTCTTGTTCACTGCTGGGGGGGGGAAATGTCAAATGGTATGACTTTTATTTTTTTAAGGTTTTTGGGCCACACCTGGTGATGCTCAGGGGTTACCCCTGGCTATGCACTCAGAAATTGCTCCTGGCTTGGGGAACCATATGAGACGCCGGTGGATGGAACCATGTCGGTCATAGGCTAGAGCCAGCAAGGCAGAGCCTTACCACTCCAGCCCAACTTAAAAAAAATATATATATATATATATACATATATATATATATGGACTTTTCTCAGAAAACTAGATCCAGCAATGTATACATTGAAACAGCAATGTACCTCCTGAGAATATTCCCTAGGGGGGGTCCAAAAAATGCAGAAAAAGAACCTGCATTCCTATTTCAATACAGCACTATTCACAATAGCCAGAATTTGGAAAATAAACCCTAGTGCCAGAGAACAGATGAATGAACAAAGAAACTATGGTACATAAACACAGTGGAATACTACGTGGCCATGAGGAAAAATTGAAGTCATAAATTTTGCTTATACATGATAGACCATGGAGATTATTATGCTGCATGAAATGAGTCAAATGGAGAGGGAAAGAGAATAATAACACTCATTTTCAGGAAATTAAAAAAATAATAATATGAGAATAACACCCAAAGACAATTGAATTGTTGGGTATAAAGTACAGTTAAAACAAAGAAAGGACCATGATGGCAATAGTTGGAAATGATCATTCTGAACAAGAATTGGGAAATGAATGGGAAGTTAATTAATACACATGATACCCCTTTAGTAACAGTACTGCAAACCCTGTTGCCTAAAAAGATAAGAGGAGTGGGGGAAATTTTCTGCCATAGGGGCAACCTGGGGGTGGCAATAGTACAATAGGAGGGTAACTGGGGAAACCGGTGGGAAGAAATAAACACTGGTGAATGGATAGGTGTTAGAATGTTGTATGATCAAACTCATTTATCAACAAATTTTGAAGCCTGCATCTGTGATTAAATTTAAAAAATAAAACTATTAAAAAATAAAAAATAGAAATGCAGGGCCGGACAGATGACACAACAGTAGGGCGATTGCCTTGCATGCAGCAGATCCATGATGGATGGTAGTTCGAATCCTGGCATTCCATATGGTCACCTGAGCCTGCCAGGGGCAATTTCTAAGTAGAGCCAGGAGTAACCCCTGAGCACTGCTAGGTGTAACCTAAAAACCAAGAAAGTGAGGGAGGGGGAAGGAAATACACAACATGTATCTCAATAGTGACTCAAAAGCAGACTGTAAATGTGGATTCATGTGATACTATTGCAAGTGTAAGGTCCTGAGTTTGCTCCCCAATACCACATATGCAAAAGAAGACAGTGAAAATGAACAAGGCTAGAAATTAAAGTATAAATATTTAAAAGGTTAACATAGGCATACAAGAACAGTGTATTTTGAATAACAACTGGCAGAAATATTCACGAATTTGGAAAAACACAAATTTACCACTTGAGAACATTATGTACACTCTCCAAAGTGAATAAATACAGGAAAAAACATTCCAAGGCACACCAAATCAAATATCTAACAATCAAACCAACAGAGAAAATATGAAGTGGGCAGAAAAAAGAGATGCATTATATACTGAGGAACCATTATTCAAATCATTGCAGAGGAGAATTCAGAAAATATGTGAGGTGAATGTAGAAAGAAAACTGTGAAGGTGAGGGGTAGGGATGAGGGAAAGGACCAAGCAAGTAGCTTTTGACAACAGGTTTTTTATGTGGGAAGGCCCAGTGTGTGATTTTCAACAGTGCACTGTGTATCCCTAAGCAGGAGGCTCAAAAATAGCTTCTGAGCACCACTGTATGTGCCCTTCAAAGAAAAAAAACATTCTCTCAGAGATTAGAATGCATTTAGGTATGATAAATATGGCAAATACAAGCATAAAGGTAAGCAGAGATGGGAGTAAACATGGTCGCTAGATTTCTGCATTTTAAGCAAACTAGTACAATATTAACTGTAAACTGTAAAGAGATTGTGAGAAGTTAATATTCCTTGAGAAGCTATACCCCCCAAAAGCAAAGCCATTGATTAAAAGATCGCTAAAGGACGAAGTCTCAAGATGAGAGAGGGAGAGAGAGAGAGAGATAGGAAAAGAGAGAGAGAGAGAGAAAGAGAAGAGAGAGAGAGAGAGAGAGAGAGAGAACAATCTGCAGACACTACTTCTTTCAATGAGAACACACCCCACTGCACTGTGAGCTCATAAAACTCATGTTGCTGCACTTTTTGGATCCAACAATTACACTTGAGATTGGTACTAGAAAAAAAACAAGATAAAAAACATTAAACTAACACTTGTACATTAACTAAAAAACTACAGTGTCATATTAATGTGAAAATTGCATTCAAAGGTCTCTGGTGTGTGTGTGTGTTTGTGTGTATGGGGTGTGTGTGTGTGTGTGTGTGTGTGTGTATTTATAGTTCCCATTAGAACTGTAAGTCAGCAACAATAAAGCAGCTTTTGCATGACTCTCAAGTACATTATAGTAGATTTTGCTGATTACCTAACACAATTTGCTATTTAAAAACAGCTGTGTGAGCAAATACTATTCTTAACTTAATTCCACAAACAATTCTATTCATTTCCTGTAATGCTGCCCATATACTCCCTGCTTTCAAGTTTTAGACCATTAATTCCTGTAATGGCAACACACATTGCCTCTTTCCAAGGAACTCTGGAAAAAATATCCCTTCATATTTTCTATTCAAGAATCTTTCCTTCACAGATGACTCAAACTCTTTCTGATTTCTTACTAGTCTCACACATTCAAAAAGTTTACAATAACCAACTTTACTCCTTATAATTCGCACACTTATTCACTATTCTTTTATTACCAGGCTTTTCCTAAATCCTATCAACAAAACCTAAGACCAAGCACACATCATATGTCGGCAAACACTTGTTTACAGAATGAAAATAAATTCTTCTGAGACATCTAAGTAAATTGTAACTAAAGAGCATAAAAGTGTTTTAGATCATAAAGGTCTGGAGGACCAGAAAGCAAATATTTCCATTTTTGTGACTCATGTGTTCTTCTTAGTAACCAAATAATTTAATTTATTATAGCAGTTAAATATTAAACAAATTAGTATTTTACACTTTTATTTTTATAAAATCTTTATTTAAGCACCATGATTACAAGCATGATCTTAGTTGGGTTTCAGTCATAAACAGAACACCCCCTTCACCAGTGCAACATTCCCACCACCAATACCCCTCATCTCCCTCCCCCCCTCCAATTCCCTGCCTGTATTCTAGAAAGACGTCTATTCTACTTCTCTCACTCATTAACATCATGATGGTTGTTGGTGTAGTTATTTCCCTAACTGCACTCACCACTCTTGGTGGAGAGCTTCATCGTGAGCCTGTCCTTCCTGCCCTCATCCTCTATTGTCTCTGGGCATTATTATAATAATGTCCTTAATTTTTCTTAAAACCCATAGATGAATGAGACTATTGTGTGTGTCTCTCTCTCCCTCTGACTTATTTCATTCAGCATAATAGATTCCATGTACATCCATGTATAGGAAAATTTCATGACTTCATCTCTCCTAATGGCTGCATAATATTCCACTGTGTATATGTACCAGTTTCTTTAGCCATTCATCTGTTGAAGGGCATCTTGGTTGTTTCCTAAGTCTGGCTATTGTAAATAGCGCTGCAATGAATATAGGTGTGATGAAGGCATTTTTGTGTTCCGAGGGTATACCCCTAGGAGTGGTATAGCTAGATCTTATGGGAGCTCAATTTCCAATTTTTTGAGGAATCTCCCTATTGTTTTCCATAAAGGCTGGACTAGACAGCATTCCCACCAGCAGTGAATAAGAGTTCCTTTCTCCACATTCCTGCCAGCACTAATTGTTCTTGATTTTTTGTTTATTTACTTTTGGTTTTGGGGTCATACTCGGCAGTTTTCAGGGGCTACTCCTGGTTCTATGCTCAGAAACCGCTCCTAGCAGGCTCAGGGGACCATGTGGGATGCCAGGATTCGAACCACCGTCCTTCTGCACGCAAGGCAAACGTCCTACCTCCATGCTATCTCTCCAGCCCCAGTACTTGTTTTTTGTGATGTGTGTCAGTCTCTCTGGTATGTGATAGTACCTCATTGCTGTTTTGATTTGCATCTCCCTGATGATATGAAGCATTTTTTTCATGTGCCATTTAGACATTTGTATTTCTTTTTGACAATGTGTCTGTTCATTTCTTCTCCCCATTTTTTGATGGGATTAGATTTTTTTTCCCTTGTAAAGTTCTATCAGTGCCTTGTATATGTCAGACACTAGGCCCCTTATCTGATGGGTATTGGGTGAATACTTTCTCCCACTCAGTGGGTGCCTCAAGCCAGGAACCAATGGTAAAAAGCCGATGCTGACAATACAAGTCCTGGGCACTGTCAAATGGTTCAATCTGGAAAGGTTAAGGATTTATAAACAGAAATAACACCAAAGAAGATGTATTTGTTCACTGGAGAGCTCTTATGAGAATCCCATGAAGTTTCTATGTAGTATTAGAGATGGGTAGACTGGAATTTGAGGCCAAGAAAAGAGAGAAGGGTCCAAAAGCTATTAAGTTATCCAGTACTGGTAGAGTGCCAGTGAAAGGTAGCCGATATGCTCCCAATCGACATAGTTTCTGTCCCTTCATCCTCCAGGCAAACTCAGCTGCCCCACAACCTATGGTGGCAGAAGCTCCCTCAGGCAGAACTGAAGCAGGCAATGAAGGGGAGAGAACTAAGGATTTTGGCACTGTCCCAGACATCGATACCTACCATCTTACTTCTACTAAAGGCACTTTTTGCAAGGACCTCAGCTTCCCAACCTGCAGTAGCTTATTGAGGAAACCCTAGCAACCATGACAGAATATGGAAGGAAAAAATACTACATTCTTCTAGGTTAATCTATTTGCATTGGTCACTATATTGCTGGTTAAACTGAGTGTTCCAGGAAAAGCGGTACTAAGAGGAAATTTATAGCTTTGCAAGTACACATCAGGAAGGAAGGAGCCTATTAATAAGGTAGAAATCCAAAAATCAATGCAAAAGAACAATGAAAGCAAAAATGGGTTCTTTGAAAAGATAAACAAGATTGATAAACCACTAGCAAAACACACAAAGGGAGAAATGTAATAAATCAAATTAGAAATGAAATAGGGAAGATCACTACAGATACTATAGTCAATTTGTAATCAGAGACTACACTGAGAAACTCTATGCTACAAAACATGAGAACCTGGAAGAAATGGATAAATTCTTAACTCATCTTTCACAGCTGAAACAGGATGACCTAGAATATCTAAACATCTATCATTATTGAGGAAATTGAAATGGTCATCAAAAGTCTTCCCAAAACCAAAAGCCCAGGCCCTGCTAAGTTCATGAATAAATTCTTTCAAACCTTTCAAGAGGACTTACTACCAATTCTTTCGGGCTCTTCAAGAAAAATTGAAGAAACAGAAACATACCCAAATAGTTTTTACAAAGCAAACATCACACTGATAGCTATAGGGTAACATCTTTTTAGCAGACAGGGATGCTACAAAAAAAGAAAATTACTTTCATCTCTGATGAACACAAAACAAAAGATCCTCAACAAAATCCTAGCAAATAGGATCCAATGTCTCATCAAGAAGGTCATATACACCATGACCAAATAGGTTTCATTGCAGATATGCAAGGATGGTTTGACACAGACAAATCAATCAATGTAATACACCATATCAACAAAAGAAAAAGTAAAAACCATATGATTATATCAATAGATATAGATAAAGCATTGGATAAGGTCCAACATGTATTCATAAAAAAAAAAAATCTCAACAAGATGGAAATGGAAGGAACTTCACTCAGTATAGTAAAGGCCATTTACGTGAGCCAATAGCAAATATTATACTTAATGGATATCCTCTAAAATCTGGATAGACATGGAAACTATTATGCTGAATGAAATAAGTCAGAGAGAGAAAAATAGATACAGAATCGTATCACTCATCTGGGAGATTTAAGAAAAATAAAAGACAGTATGGTAATAATACCCAGAAACAATAGAGATAAGGGCTGGGAGGACTAGCCCACAATATAAAGTTTACCACAATGAATAGTGAGTACAGTTAGAGAAATCACTACATTAACAACTATCATGACAATTAAAGTGAGTGAGAGAAACAGAATGCCTGTCTCAAAGACAGGCAGATGGTGGGGGAGAAAGGAGATGTAGGTTATTGGTGGTGGGAAGGCTGCACTGGTGAAGAGGGTGCTTTTTATGACTGAAACCCAACTACAAATGTTTATCATCCTAGTGCTTAAATAAAAGGAAAAAATAAAATTTTTGAAATTGTCCCAAAAAAAACCAAAAACCCGTGTGTTCTACCTGTATTAGATTTCACAGCTACAAAGTTTCTATGCCCCAAAGGAACAGAAAATTTTGTATCCATCTTTAGTGGTTTAATGTTAGTTTGTAGATTTCTGGGGAAATGCATGTTGTTAGATTTTTAATGTTTTCAACTATCCTAGTGAATGTTTGCCAACTGCAATGAAGTTTGTGTATATTACATAGCCACTTATTCTTAAATTGTTTGCAAAAATGTTCTAATGTCTTTGTACGAAGAAGTAGCTGAAGGAACTTGAAATACTATAGACTTTTATTACAATATTCATTATAAAAATGTTTAGCAAACTTATTATATATGTATATTGCAGAAATGTTCTTATGCTTTAGAAAAGTTCACGAAAAGGAACTTGGATGTTCTAGACTTGTGTTCTAGTGCTCAGTTTAAGAATGCTTAAGGGGCCCGGGAGATAGCATGGAGGTAAGGCGTTTGCCTTTCATGCAAAAGGTCATCGGTTCGAATCCCGGTGCCCCATATGGTCCCCCGAGCCTGCCAGGAGCAATTTCTGAGCATGGAGCCAGGAGTAACCCCTGAGCACTGCCAGGTGTGACCCAAAAAAAAAAAAAAAAAAAAAAAGAATGCTTAAGAATTTTCAAATTAAGTTTATCTGCAGAAAGTTCTAACGTTTATGTTCAGAGACATCTATGAAAATTGTGATATGTATAAGGCAAAGATATGGAAAAAAAATGATGGTTTTGAGAATAATGTATACACAATCTAACCTATGATGCTTTTACAGCCATGTCTATCCTCACCAGCAGTGAGTGCTAGGAATTAGCTACAGCAGTAACTGGCTTAAAATTTCCCCACCACCATACTTTATGTTAAGCGGGTTTTTTCCCCTCTATTTCTCCAGCTTTTCCCGTGCCTATGCAAAATAAAAACCACTTTTATAAGTTCTGATCTGGGGTTTTCACCTCTTGCAGCGAACAATAGAACACAACTTAAGTTGTGTTAAGTTTTTGAAGGGGGGGGGGCAATTTTATATTACACCTTTTTTTATCCAAAACAAATATCATTCCTGGTTTCCACATATCTGCTTGTTTACAACATGGTTTCATCCCAAACCAAGAACATCCTTGATTCCTTTATATCTATTTGTTTACAACTTGGATTTAACCCCAGAGATAGTCTCACATGTAAATCTGGAGAGACTGACTCAGGATAGCCTGAGCTATCTGAATTTACTCCCCACCACACCTGGGGGTGGTCTCTGTACTCAGTTAAAAACTACAGTTCAGGCAGGTAGCTGTCACTCTTGACATGAGGTAGAAGATTGCCAGACTACACATTTCATCTTCAGCTTGGTTTAGATTATTTCATGCAGCAACTCTAATTTAGACTCATTCACCTGGGCTGAAAATACAGCAAAGCAGGTGATTTTATGTGTTTATAATGTGAAAAACAAAATACCATTTTAAATCATTTATAAAAATGAAGTAAATTTTATATTGTAAGCCAATATGGTTCTATGTACAAGTAAGATGTGAGTTCTATCAACAACCAACACAGCAAAATAAAAAATGATGTATCATATATTGAACAGTTATATAAACAGATAGTATTTACCTTTCACAAGACAAGTATCTGTGAAAGTACTTTTGGTCTTTTACAAAAATTTCAGTGGAAAAATGGGAATGTAAACTTATCCAACTACATTGAGATAATCCAGATTTTAAAGGGGAAGTAAATAAAAAGCTATGTTGCAAAGCATACTCCTTATCTTCTCTGTGAATGCCATTGCTCTCATAAACCCAAACCCCACATAAAGACACTATTTCCTTTCACAAATGGGGGAGGGTGCTTAATAACACAAAAGATGAAGGAAATGAAGCTAATTTCATATAAATATTCATATAGGTGACCACTATTGCATTCTAAGTACACTCACAGTAGTTCCTAGTATGTCAGTGTTCTTCTGTGTCAGACATTGAAAAATTATTATCATTCATTATTAATAGAATTTTAAACACAGAAGCTCTAGTAACCTATGATTATTTCAATTATAGAAAAACTGATATTTGAAGAGATACTACTATTGATGTGAAGTCTACCTTAATTAGTTCATAAAAGAATAATCTTGTCCCACAAATTTCCCCACTGAAGCCCTTCAACTCATTATTTAAATCAAAATTAATACAAGTATAGAACCACATTTAGTAATGCAAATCAATAAGCATACATTCTACTATGTTTCATTAAAATTCAATAGCAAAGAATTCAAGCAGAAGACCTTTTACTTCACAGACAGAAAAACCCTCAAATATCAAATCATAAAAGATTATTTCGATTTTATAATAACTGGAAAGTGATTTTGGCTTTTAACTGAGATAACAACATACATGATTGTATGATTTAGGAATAGAATTACATGTATTAGAAATTAAAAATGTATATTGCCACACCCCACCCAAAACTCAAGCACCAAAATCCATTAAAACTGTCTCTTTATAACCCTCTTCTCCCCATTCCAAAAAGCTCAAGTCTGAGATCTGAATCCCAAGGTGGTTTTTTTGTTTTGTTTTGTTTTTCTTTTTTAATTTGAACATTTTTCTTGGTGCCTGCATATCCCATATATCATCAGTTCTTGCTTTCTCTTCTTCGGACTTGTTTTGCTTAGTACAACATCCTCCAGTTACATAAAGTTGTTGCAAAAGACAAGTTTACATATTTCAGTAACTAAGTAGTATTCCACTGTCTATTTATAGAACATGTTCTTCATTTACTTATCAGCCAGTGGGCACTAGGGTTATTTCCATATCTATCTATTGAATCTTTATGATTATAAATGCGTGTACCTTTTTGAATAACATGTATTCTTCAAATAATAGTGAATTTTACGGATCAGACAGGTATATTTCTAAAATTCTAAGAAACATTTAGTTAAAATAGAAATTGAGCCAATTTATACTCCCACCAATAGTGAATGAGGATTACTTTTTCTCAACCCAACCAGCACTCAATGTTTCTAAAGTGTCATCCTTGCACAGGGGCCATCGTTCCAATTTTAAAATATGTGATGCCGAAGCAAGCACTCTAACCTTTTTAATAAAGTTTTCTCCTGTTCAGGAGGATGGCTTTTGGATTCAAATACAATTTATTTTAGTCCACAAAAAGGATTTTGGCTTGGTATGATCTTAATAGTATATTTTGGTTTTATTTCCCTTGCTCTTGGAAGAGAACTGCTGAAAATACCACTGAAGACAATATTACAGTATATTGTAACTGTTTTCTTCAATGTAATTTATGGTCTCATATCTAAAATCTACTGATACATCCTAATCCACTACCGTGAGGTAAAGAGAGGTAAAGAGAGAAGAGTGTGTTCAGGAGAGAATACAGATTTCTGCAGAGTGAACATGAGCAAGTAAAGAAACAGACAAGCAAGTGAAAAATGTGTTCAAGGGAGAACATGGGCCTGAAGAAACAGCCTCAAAGTCATTTTTTTCTAATGTGGTTTCCAGGATATTTTCCCCTGCATCTTTTATGGAAATGACTTTCTTTTCACATTTAACTGCTTGACTAGGAATTAACTGTCCATCTATTAATTTCAGACTCAATTGTATTCCACTAAGTAATTTGGGTTTCTTTCCACACTCAGTAGTGTTCATGGTATATTCCTGGCTCTGTGCTTAGATATCATTCCTTGCAGAGCTTGGGGTACTAGGGATTTGACCTGGGTCAGCAAATAACTGCCCACTACACTATATTCATTTACACACCCATTTTCTAAAATTCCAGTATCATATTGTTTTGATTAATATAACTTTGCTGTGACTTAATTTTGAACATAATGGCACTTCTTCCATTTTCTTTTGCTTACAGATTCATTTCAATCTTCCATTTTTAAAATAGCTCCAGAGGTCAGAATGATAGCAAAGAAGGTAGGGTGTTTGCCTTGCACACAGCCGACACAGGTTTGATCTCCGATATACCATACGGTCCCCGAGCTTGCCAGGTGCAATTTCTGAGTGCAGGGCCACTTCTGAATGCTGCTAGGTGTGGCCAAAAACCAAAAATAATAAATTAAATCAAATAGCTCAATACAAATTTCAGTAATGTTTTGCCTATAGCTAAAGCGTGCCATTGACATTTTGAGTGAATTAAATTTGTATAATGCTTTGATTACGATGGTCATGTTAACTGTATCAATTTTTCTAATACATGAACATAAAATGTCTATCACTGTCTATATTTTAAATACAAATTTTTAATGTAAATACCTTTCACCTGTGTTATGTATGGTTCTTTTACATGTGACTGCAAACTGAATTTTAAAGTTTCTTTCTATTTCACTGCTTCTGTAAGAAATTTAACAAGCTTTTTGAATAGCCCACTTTGTATTAGGTATCTTCACCAGTTATTCCTTTTCCAGTTAACATCTGTTTGATTTCCTTTTCTTACTGAACTGCTCTAGAGAAGACTATAATAATATGCTGAATAGGGAGAGTACACTTGTTTTTAATCTTAGGGACGAAACTCAGTTTTTCAACATTATATACAAAACTAATATAGTGAGTTGCTGTATGTGATCTTTACTATCTATACTATTGAGGAATATTCCTTCTATACTCATTTTGCTAGACACTGAATTTTGTCAAAAGCTTTCTGTTTACGGATATGATCTGATGATTTTAATCGATCTCTCCTGTTCATAGATAACTAGATTATTTATTTACATGTTAAACCATTATTCTATCCCTCTTGAGCAGAAAGTATGACATTTTTAATGTAGTAATAAACTTCATTTGTTGGGATTTTATTTATGATCTTCACATCTATGTTCATTTTCTTTCATTGTGCAATGTCACTGCCTGCTTTCAGAATCAAGGTAACTATGACTTCATAAAAATATTTAAAGAACTTTCTGGAAGAGATAGAGAAGGTAAATGTTAGATCTTTTAAGACTTATTTTAAAAACAAAACAAAAGCCTAGAGCTAAAGAGTAAGTACAGAGCATATAGTATTAGCCTTGTGTGAGGCTGACCCAGGTTTAATCACTGTCATTTCATAGGTTCCCTGAACAATGCCAGGTGTAGTGTAAGTAGTAAGCCCTGAACATTGCCAAGTGTAGCCGAGAAATAACAAACTAACCCCCAAAAATTCAATAATGATAAATGCCACCCGATCTTAGGCTTCTGTTTTAGGGAGACACTTTTGAATATTGTTTTACTATCCTGTTTGTAACTAACCTGTTCAGTCTATGTTCACCTGCTTCTGTCTTGGGAAAGTGCCCATTTCTTCTAGGTTCTCCAACTTAGTGGTATAAAGTTCTTCATATTAATTTCATATTTCTTTGTATGTGATATCTATTGAAAATTATTTTATTTCTGATCCTACTCAGGGATTTTTTTTCTCTCTCCCATCCTATCTCACCCTGTGAACTCAAATTCAAGATTTTAAAATGTGCTCAGTAAATTTCTGATATGATACCCATGTCTATGTTTCACAAAACATTTTTCATCAGTCTGAGAAGAGACTAGTAATGAGATTGAATAATAAATTTTAACAAAAGTGAAAACAGTACTTTTTATACAAACTAAATGCACACTATAAATTCAGACAATTTTCTTAAAAACAAATTTCAATTACTTCTGCCTTTATATAAATGATGGCTTTTGTATTTAACTCCAACGGTTACTAAAAATAAGCCCATTTACATGGGATGCCGCCTGTCAACTAACAAATTTACATTTGGATTTTGTTGGCTTTGAACCCTTCATTCTGTTTGCTTCTTTGTGCCACTGTTGTTTTTAGGATTGGCAGTAGCTCTAAAACTCTGTTTAACTTAGTTTCTTTGTCTAACTTCTTCAGTATACACAGGTTATAAAATTAGCATGATACAAATATTTAGCATGCATTGCCACAATTTCCACTGTGTCAAAACTTATAAATTATACCTTGTAGACCCAAATAGTAAAAGAAACAACACCCGGGGCCCGGGAGATAGCATGGAGGTAAGGCGTTTACCTTTCATGCAAAAGGTCATCGGTTCGAATCCCAGTGCCCCATATGGTCCCCCGTGCCTGCCAGGGGCAATTTCTGAGCATGGAGCCAGGAGTGACCCCTGAGCACTGCCGGGTGTGACCCAAAAAAAAAAAAAAAAAAAGAAACAACACCCAATTTATCCACCTGAGAAAGATGAAAAGAATGGTGTTTGGTTTAATAATCTATGTATAAGACTCATGATAAAGATCATATCCAACTTAAAAAGCTGCGTAATCAGAGATATTTCAAAGAGAAATATATTTAGCTACCCAAATGCCCATCTTTTTCTTTGCCTTTATATTTTTTCCTATTTATTTTCAGTTTTGTTCACTTGTTTTTTATGTCATACTCAGCCATGTTCAGGGCTGACTCCTGCTCCACAGGGATCACTCCTAGCAGTTCTTTGGGAATTATATGTGATACAGAGAATTCAAACACAGATCAACCACACACACAGGCAAGCAAGAGCATTATTCATTGTATTCTACCTTCAGCTTAAAGATTAATACCTAAAAACAATATTTATAAGAAGTGAGGGTTATAAGAATGAAGTAGGCAACCAGAATGATAGAAACTATATGGGGATATTGTTCTGGAAATGAACACAGACTGCTTCCTATTCATTCTAAAGGAACATTTCCAATAGGACTTTGAGTAATTATTTCCTGAAAGGGGGACAGTAAGTCAAATTTGAAAAATTCTGCTTTAGTTATTATCAATTCACAGAGTTGATCATAAAATCTGTATAATATGTGTAATATTACGAATGTCCTTCACTTACAGAAGAAATTTGACATAGCAACATTCACAAATCCCAAATACATAATATGAATAAGTTTTGGTATCTCCTTATTTACATTATAAGTTAATAAATCTAAACAGTTTTTCATTGTTAACAAAGACAATTAGAAAAACTATTTTAATAAAACCTGCTTTATTTGTACTTATAATTAGATGCTCAATGTTCTGAAATTTTATGATCCCTCAGAAATAAGTCATAGAGTTTAGACCTTATATGAAAGAGGTATTAACTACTAAATATTAACCTAAAATGAGCTCTTTCTTAATTTGAAAGTTTAATTTTTCATATTACTTCTGAAGGAGAGAAAAGACAGGAATGCTATTTTTTAGAAAGTCAAATTCCTACCATTCAGCCAATTCTTATAGAACTCCTTTCCATCTGTTTCCTGACATTTCAGTCAGGTTATGCACTTGCCAAAGTGTTTTCTTTGGATGCTGAATTTAAAGGCAAAGACAAGGGGTGGCAGAGTGTAGAATCAATATCCTTCTTAATTTAAAATATAAAAAATAAATTATACACAGCTTGAAATTAGCAACTTAAGTCTCTATAATAAAATATAAAGTTCATGGTACGAAAAAGATCAGGAATCAGACAAAAATTAATGGTTAATTTTATCTTTACAAGATGGTTACATTAAAATTTTGTTCTAGGTTCAAAGAGATAAGTCATTACATGCAGCAGGCTTGGATTCTGTACCTAGCAATGCATGGTCCCCATGTTTGGAATATACGTAAGTACCAGTAGCTGTGGACTAATAACAGTAAGTTATTCTATGAGAGTGCGTTACATGAAATTTGATAGCATAATGAAAATATACCCTTAGAAAAAGTTTGATGATTATGCAATTTACATTAATTTGTATTAACAATGATGCAAATCATCTAAAAAGTATTTTAATAAGAAAAGTTCTTACTTGGGGAATAAAGTGAGATAGGCAATAAATAATTTCATAGCTCAGAATTTATTGCAAAGCTGATTAAAAAAAAAAAGGTTGGGACCTAATGCTTTGCTATGGGAGCCCCAGGTTCAACCCTAGACACTTCATGGTAGGTTGAGCATCATGCTGAATGGCACCTAGGCAAGCACCATGTGCAGTCTCTTCCTTCCAAAATTAAGATACAATATTTAAAGCAGAAAACTCAAATGTTAATGTACAACTGATTTACCTATACAAAAACATCACAAGATTTGGAAGACATTCAAATGTGACTTGACAATTTCAAAAAAGCACGACTAGTAATCTTTACTATGTCAGAACACATGCAGATTAGCACTTGTCCATGTTCCTTTAAAAGGTTCAGAAGATAACCCAAACTGTACAGATAAAGCGAGAGAGCAGTTTACCGAGGTACAGAAGTAAATGAAGGAGAGAGTGGCAGATGTCTCTTAAATTTACTTCTGAGAGAATGTGTTATTATAATGCCAAAAGTAATCCTTAGGAATTATTTATACTTAACCTTTACTTTTTAAAAGATTCTACAATATGAACTATTCAAGTCAACAACAAAAGCCTAATTTATATGAGAGTTAAACAGACATTTTTATCTTTATTTAAAGCTTAGACAGACAGAATACAGGAAATACAGAATACAGGTGCTGTGGTGTTACAGGGCAAACTGGAGTGAAAGAGATAGGCTGGTGCACATACCTTCCCAAAAAATGATCAAAAAAGAAAAACAAATATTAAGGGGAAAAAATTTTGTGCCTGATGTCAGCCATCAATGAACATAAATGAGTCTACCCAATTCTAGAAGTAGCAGTCTACAAAGTATTTTAAGGCAGATTAAAATATAAAGCAAAACACTACAATACTTATGATAAATTTGTCTAAATGAAATATTTTGAATAAGCATAAAGTGTCAATCTGTTTAGTCCACACTGAATCTATGCCTTCAGTGTCCTAGTAAATAGATATGTGTATGTAAGGAACAAATCACCTAACATGATAGGTAAGAAAGGTAATTTAAAACAGTAATTATAACATGGTTTTTTTCCCCCTATTTCTCATTCACATATTTTTAAAGGCAAAAGAATAAAAATAAAAACTGTGGGGCCCGGGAGATAGCATGAAGGTAAGGTGTTTTGCCTTTCATGCAAAAGGTCATCGGTTCGAATCCTGGTGCCCCATATGGTCCCCTGTGCCTGCCAGGAGCAATTTCTGAGCATGGAGCCAGGAGTAACCCCTGAGCACTGCTGGGTGTGACCCAAAAACCACACACACAAAAAATAAAATAAAATAAAAATTGTGTTCTATACAATATCCTACCTCTCACCAACAATGTCATATACACATACACTCATGCCACTACACTTGTATAAAATTCTAAATTCAACCTTATTCAATATACTTGAACACAGGAAAGCTAGTTAAAGAAAAAAATGTGCATCTTCTTAACTCTTCCTTTCTTCTGTTCCTAACATAGCAATTTTCTACTAAAGAAAACAAAAATAGTTTTAATAAAAGAACTATATTCTAGGTAAACTACACTGCTTTTCTTTTATTGTCATAAGTATTTTTTCCTTACTAAGGGTAGAACATACTTCTGTGAAGAATGCAAACATGAGAGTCAAGTTTCAGGCCAAGTGATTAATTTATCTAGACACCAGGAGAAATTCAAAGCATTAGTCTGCAAAATACCCAGACATTGTTATTGACAGCTTCCTCATCATTGTAATTAAAAACTTCTAATTTCTTTCCAAAAAGTAGGACTTCAAATAATAAATTACACTAAAGGGTTACCTATTTTATTTTTGCTTTAGGGGCCATATCTGGTAGTACTCAGGGATTACTCCTGGTTCTGCACTCAGAAATTACTACTGGCAGGCTCTGGATACCATATGGGATGTCAGGGATCATACTCAGATCAGCTGAGTACAAGGCAAATACCCTATCCATTGTGCTATCACTCTGGCCCCAGCTTAAGGGTTAGTTTTTACATTCTATCAGAAAGAAGTCTATGAAAGTTTTTCTCATCCTTCCCCATCCTACCTTAACTTAATTTCTATTTTAATGCATACAAATAAGTTTGTTCTTGACTTTTCTTTTTGCAATTAAATCTTTTTTCTTGCTAAAAATAAATCAAAGCTGCTTAAAATGTTATATATTACTATGAAACTTGTGTTTTAACATCTGATTTGGTTCAGTAACACACGTGTTTAGCACTAGATATATAACCCTTCTTGGTTTGATAGAGATAGAGAAATAAAGGTTTTGTGCCACATCTAATTAAATCAGATGCATACATGTACACACAAGTGCATTTGTTAGACAAAACTAAAACTAGATCAATAATCTGTTCATAAGGATCGGGGATGAAAATAAATATTATAATGGACTCTACCTTTCAATTAATTTACATAAAAGCAAGGGTTTTTGTCACCTGTGCTACATAAGGAAATTAAAAATAGGGGCCCGGGAGATAGCATGGAAGTAAGGCGTTTGCCTTTCATGCAAAAGGTCATCGGTTCGAATCCCGGTGCCCCATATGGTCCCCCGTGCCTGCCAGGAGCAATTTCTGAGCATGGAGCCAGGAATAACCCCTGAGCACTGCCAGGTGTGACCCCGCCCCCCAAAAAAAGAAAGAAAATTAAAAATAAAACAAGCACTAAATAAATCGAACAATTTTTCAAATTAGCCAAAATTGCTAAGAAATCCTAACACAATCTTAAGCAAATCAGTTTCTCTTCTCTACCTTCCCTAGCCCCATGCTAAATCTCTTGGTTCTTCTTTTACCAACTCTATGTAATAGTACTATAGCTTGGACTACTGCTTAAAATTCACAGAAGATAGGGTAAAGATGTAGCTCAGTGAAAGAGCATATGTCTTTTTATGAGGCCCTGCGTTTGCTACACAGTGCATATAATCTATGCAGGAAGTCATTTTCCAAACTATTCTGCTTTTAGGGGAAGGGAGGTATATTTGGCAATGTTCAGAGGCAACTTCTGGCTCTGCACTCAGAAAGTACTCTTGGAGGGATATTGGGGAACCCAATAGGGATGATGGGGACCAAAACCATGCCAGCTACAAGCAAAGCAAATGTACTCATTGTGCTATTGCTACAGCCTCCACCCCCAAAAATAATTTTAATGTGACTTAAAAGCTACTCTTCAGAATCCATAAAAAGCATTTGTAATAAGTGTAATACTTTTCATGCTTTTATTTGAATAAAACAATAGGAAACAATATTAACAGTTTGAAATCAAATCAAATCTTCAGTTTATCACACACTATACAAATGATGTAAATAATTATTGGCTGCTTTTTACTTCATAACGGTAATAATTATATCTTTCTCAAAGTGGAAAGATAAAATAATTCATGCCACATAGAAAAAAATCAGTAGTTCTAAATTTGTGTTAGTATTGCTAGCTTCTGACTCACATTGTGCAGAGATCTGAGAAATTTTATAAAAAGGAAAATATTTTACATGTGTTGTTTCTCAGACTGTGCTTTGTATGTGCAGGGTTATCACAGCAAAGATACCTTCTTCTTGTTCTCTTGTACCTGGGGGTCTGAAAACACTTGGCAGTGTTCATATAAACAGAATTTTAAGAGAAACATTTCCTTTCAAACAGTAATTTACAGATTTCCACTGCATTTTAAAAGGCAGCACCAGGGTGGGGTTGGGGAGATAATGGTGGCGGGAAAGTTGCACAGCAAAGGGGGGTGTGCATTTTATGGCTGAAACCCAATTATGAATATATCTTGTAACCATGGTGCTTAAATAATTTTTTTCAAAATAGAACAAAAGGCAGCACTGTGCAATGGAAATAATAATAACTGGGGAGTAAAACACTTTATTACTATCTGGTTTAGAAAAAAATGTTTAAATTTTCTAAGCTGTGGTCCCTTACAAAAAGAATAGAAATAGCACCACTAAATTTACCACACTATCATGTAGTGAAAATACTTATGAGAAAGTATTTTGTAAATTATGTGTCCTTTTAAACACAAAATATAGGCAAATAGTCTACTTTTAATTTTAAATTTGATCTATATTAAATTAGTTGTCATAATAAACCTAAGTATAACTTAAAGAACAAAGATGAGCATCTGAAGTCCACAAATATTTTTAAAACCAGATTACTTCACATCTGCATCTCCAACATTATAACCATTTTCACAAATATTGTGGGGTGGGGACAACATTTGGTTCAAGAGCTGTGTTCAAGAGTGATCTCTGGTGGTTCTGAGGCCGTCAAGAATCAAACTGAATTCACCTGCATGGAAAGCAATAGCTTATCTCCTATACTATCTTTCTGCCCACTCCCTTTTACAAATGTCAACATGTTATTAGCTTCTGCTTCAAAAATCTCTTCTTGGCTACTTAGAAATGAGCAACTGGCATGACAAACAAGAAAAAAGAAAAAGTGGACCAGAGAAATAGTGTGGAGGTAGGGCGTTTGCCTTGCATGCAGAAGGATGGTGATTCAAATCCTGGAATCCCATATGGTTCCCCCTGAGCCTGCCGGGAGCAATTTCTGAGTGTAGAGCCAGGAGTAAACCCTGAGCATTGCCGGGTGTAAACCCCCCCCCCAAAAAAAAAGAGAGAAAAGCAATAAATCAAATTGATTATCTTTTGTGTGTGTGTGTGTGGTTTTTGGGCCACACCCGGCAGTGCTCAGGGGTTACTCCTGGCTCCATGCTCAGAAATTGCTCCTGGCAGGCACAGGGAACCATATGGGGCACCGGGATTCGAACCGATGACCTTTTGCATGAAAGGCAAATGCAATACCTCCATGCTATCTCCCGGGCCCCCAAACTGATTATCTTAAGTTCATAGTGCAAGTCCACTAACCATCTCACTGTCAAGTTAAGACTAAAGATTTTTCTATTTGCAATCTAACAATTCAAAAATAGATTTGGAGAGAAGTGAATGCTCAAATTTTCACCACTTTCAATACACAGTACTTAGGTAACCCAAGCAACTAAGAAGAAGAGTACTATTTGCTTAAAGAACTGTTAAATTGAATCCAAATACAAATAAGTGCTACCAAAACTAATATGTTAATCAATGAGGCAAAGTAATTACTAATAAATTTAAATACATATTTAATTTATTTCACCACAATATCAATTAACAATGTGGTAGCATAAAAAGTTTACTTAATCATTCTTTTAGAGAGCAAACAGAATTTTACAGATTCATGTATGAATTCATGTCATCTACCTCTGAACCATTTCCACTTCCTTTTCCTTCTAGTAGACACTCTACTGTTTACTTTCTTGTATAATCTCTGCCAAATATCTACAGAGCTGTGAAATTAGGGGTATTTAGTTAATGGCACATCTTTAGAATTAAATAAGCAAAGCTGCCAATTTGTACTAATGTTCCATAAAATTCTCTAAGTACAAAAATAACCTATTTTCTACATTTCTCAGAACTCTTCACATCTTAAGCAGTTACTTATCAGTTTAAAATGTCTATAAATTAGAAAAATAAGATAAAAATTCAAAACACTATTATATATTGATGATTTCTAAAAATAAGAAAACTACTTTGCATTACTATTTACACCAAATTACTGACTTCAGGTAAGAAGGTAGGTAAGAAGAGACAAAACTGAAATATTTCCCATCACCATATGCAAAACCTGTAAGTAATTTCTTTCTTTCTTTTTTTTTTTTTTTTTTTTTTTTTTTTTTTTTTTTTTTTTTTTTTGGCTTTTGGCTTTTGGGTCACACCCGGTGACACTCAGGGGTTACTCCTGGCTATTCGCTCAGAAGTCGCTCCTGGCAGGCACGGGGGACCATATGGGGAACCAGGGGATCAAACCGAGGTCCGTCCTAGGTTAGCACAGGAACCTTACCTCCAGCGCCACCGCCCGGCCCCAGTAATTTCTAAAGTTAAAGGAGTCTAAGATATAATACTGCTAAATAAGTACTTCTCTTTACTACCACAATATATTAGCTCCTCGTTCTTTTTTTTTTTTTTTTCATTTTTATCCAGTAAAATTTACTTTTTTCTATTTTGGGTATACAAACTACTTTTTAATTCAATTTTATCTTTTAGCCACTATTTCTTTAAACGATTTCATTTTCTGCATCACACTATTTCTCTCTTAAAGATTTCAATAACAGGAGTCGGAGAGATAGCATGGAGGTAAGGCGCTTGCCTTGCATGCAATGCAGAAGGATGGTGGTTCGAATCCCTGCATCCCATATGGTCCCCTGAGCCTGCCAGAAGCGATTTCTGAGCCTAGAGCCAGGAGTAACCCCTGAGTGCTGCCAGGTGTGATCCAAAAACAAAAAACAAAAACAACAACAAAAAGATTTAAATAACAAACATTTGAAAGCTTATACTACTGGAATTCCTTGAATTGCTTTTTCTCCTAGTATCTCTGTTCTTATTGTCCAAAATTGTCCAAATTGTAGGAACTTCCTATCAGTTTACCAAGTTAAGGAACTCTTTCCTCTCTATTCTGTTATCTTTATAGCCTCAGAATCCAACAATACTCTTAAATCCAGTTTAAAAGTATCATAATCAACTGTTTTTATTTTCATGGGAAATTGAATTGATCTGCTTAGGTTCAAGCTACATTCCAATAAGCTTTCAGTATGCTGTCAATCCAATCTTTGTGTTTAAATAAAGATATTAATAAAAAAATTTTTTCTATACATGGATGGACATGGAAACTATTATACTCAGTGAAGTGAGTCAGAGGGAAGGAGACAGACACAGAATAGGCTCATTCATCGTGGGATTTAAGAAAAATAAAACAGGATGGCAATAATATCCAGAGACAATAGAGATAAGGGCTGGAAACGGGCCCATGGTATGAAGCTTACTACAAAGAGTGGTGAGTTAAGTTTGAGAAATAATTATGCTGACAACTCACTCATGGTAGTGAGTGAAATAGAATGCCTGTCTCAAAGACTGACAGGAAGTGAGGGAGGAGAGAAGATGAAGGGGATGTTCTTTTTTTTTTTTTGGTTTTTGGGCCACACCCAGTGACGTTCAGGGGATTCTCCTGGTTATGTGCTCAGAAGTCGCTCCTGGCAGGCACGGGGGGGACCATATGGGAACCAGGGGATCAAACCGTGGTCCGTCCTGGCTAGCGCAGGCAAGGCAGCAGGCACCTTACCTCCTACGCCACCTCGCGGCTCCCGGGATGTCCTTTTTTTATAACTGAAACCCAACTACAACATGCTTACAATCGTGATGCTTAAATAAAGATATTAATTTTAAAAATAATAAAATAAAGTAAGAATCACCCTATATTTAGATTGTTAAACATTTTAGTCCTTGGCTCTGATTAGTTCCTTAATTAATCTTATAGTCTGATTATTAACTATGCTGAGATGTTAAATTAGAAAAACTGTGAAAATGATTTAACCCCTCAATCTCCAGTCAAAACAATTCTTTTAACTCTTAGCTACAACAGTGACAAACATCACTAAATAACACTTTGGCCAAATGTAAAGAAGAGCCTGAGTTCCGATAAGGATTTATTGAACCCTTAGCCATCAGCTGACAATAATCAACAGTCTTCGACCTCCTCAAAAGAGACTTCCGTTAACACTGAGAAGACTTGACAACAACAATGACCTGCTCTACAGGACAAGATCCTCTCTATTGCCCCGAAAGTGTGAGGTGAAACGAGAGGATGCCCTGCACCATCCTGAGTACTATATAAGATATGCAGATTCCAGGATCTTTAGTACAGAAGCATGATACCAACAACAGAGACTATGTGAGGAATAGAGTTGTATTGCCACTACAGGCGACTTGGATTGGACAAACTATTTTGCCTGGAGCCCAGAGGTGGTCTTGTGCCGGGAATCCTCAGGGGTAGGGTCTCATTGTATTTAGGCCAATGTGTTTTTTTCTTTTCCCTTTTTTTCCAGGTCCCTCATATTTTGGTGGGCCTATGCAAACAAATGCCACTCTAACACCGTTTTTTACTATATTCCCTTGACTAACCCTTAAGAAAAACAAACCACTGAAACTTTTGAGGTTAAATTAAACTAATATACTTGTGCATGGATATATAAAAATGTACTTTGCCTTCAATGTTTAAGGAGTAACCTAAGTCTTACGTCTTTAGATTATATTATGTGCTGCTAAGAAATAGTATGTACTACAATCTGGAGATTTGGGGGACAAAGTAATTGTACATGGGCTCTGTTTTGTTTTTCTTGTTCATTGCTGAAAGTTCAAGACTGGGATATCATCGATGGGACTACTGAGAATTCTGTTTATGCGTGATTGTCCTTCCACTGTAACTTTACCCTTTCC
>PVKC010005254.1:0-34071 GCA_004027635.1 Crocidura indochinensis | reverse complement strand
TTTCCTACAACCCTGTTCTTGTCAATTTTCACCCAAATAGGTGAGTTAATTGTCTTTTGTGTTCTTAGGTCTTCCAGGATACGTTTTTCAGTGGCTTGTATGGTTCTCCTTAGGGAAGACTTAGAAAATCTAGAGAAAACAATGTCACTGATAGAAAGTAACTAGGAATTCCTATAACTGAAAAGCACTGAAAAAAAAAAAGGAACAACTGCTTTAGTTTTCTCTGATGACTTATGTAAATTTGAAAAAAGTGTCAATGATAGCATGCAGGTATGGTTTATTTGAGAAAAAATATCATGGGCCACATCCATTTGTTCATTTGTTCTGAGACCCCAGGGTTAGCTCCTGCCACATGACTTTTGCAGTGCATAGGAGCACAGACTGAACAGCTCTGAATAATATGGCCTGTCTTAGTAGAATTTTATATTGTACATGGATGCAACAGGCATTTGTATGTATAACATTATGTTCTTCCACTGGCATTGCCAGTGTTATAAATACTGGCATTGCCAGGTGATCAGCTAATTCATTTTCTAGAGTCATTGGACCAGGGAGACCAGAAAGGAATCTTATATGTGTGATGTAAACACATTTTGAGTGCTTTTGTAACATGACTTGTAGTTAAGAAAGTAAATGTTGTACCACAGGGTTGTGAGCCTTTATAGATGCAGTATTAAAACCAGGAAAGCAGCCAATTACATATGCATAGTAGCTTACAATATTACAGGAACATGATATATGTGATCATCGGTAAATTAAGGGAGCAAATTCTACTTGTTGTATATAGTTGTAATTAGTGCACACTGTTGTGGACTAAAGATTTTTTTAGTGGAATCTTTGTGGACCAAAGATTCCACCTTTCCTCCATGTTGATCTATCAATACAAAACACAAGCATATCTGAAATAGGAGAGGTACAGAATGATTTATGAAATTATTTTAAAAAATGTTCTAGGAACACAGAAACAAAATATAAAAACAACTGAGGTACACCTATATTCATTGCAGCTCTATTTACAATAGCCAGAATCTGGAACAATCCCAGATGCTTGATGAAAGATGAGTAGCTAAAAAAAACTGTGATACATATACACAATGGAATACTATGCAACCATTAGGAAAAATTAAGTCATCAAATTTACCTATACATGGATGGACATAGAAACTATTATGCTGACTGAAATAAGTCAGAGGGAAAGAGATATATACAGAATGGTTTCACTCATCTGTAGAATTTAAGTACAATTAAAGACAGTATAACTAGAGACAATATAGAGGAGGGAGATTGGGAGCATTGTTGGTGGGAAGGTTCACTGGTGAAGGGAGTATACTTTGTATGACTGAAATCCAACTACAAGCATGCTTCTAATCATGGTGCTTAAAGATATATATAACTAAAACAAAAGAGAGGCATAAATAGCATCCTGATAATGTAAGTAAAATAACAATTAGACACAATTTCTGGAATATGAAGCTCTATAATTAACACCCGGAATTTTGAAGAACAATGGGAAAACCAACACTTCTCCCCCCACCAGCAGAAACAGAAACTCAGGTAAGTTCTCAACTGTGTCCAATTCCTTGATCCTTGTCAAGGAGACCTCAAAATACACTTCAGAGGATGAGGATGGCAGTGAAAATTATGTACTGAAAGAGATCCAGAAACTCAAAGAATTGATTCAAGATATTAATTAAATCAAATGCAAGTGAAGAACCTAAATAATTCTATATTTTGACTTTTTAAAAACGGTAATGACATAATGTATCTTAAACACTGTTAATTAGATGATGGGATATATGTTCTTGGCACTGTGCCTGACATCAAGAAAATAGCAATAGGCATCAGTTTGCATAATATTATTTCTATAAATCCTCATCATAAACATTGAACTTATGTAGATGATTCTAAATATGAAGACAGATAGTGCCCTGTAAATATATCTAAATTCAATAATACAATTAGCCATTCTGTCAAGTTAGAAAGTTTCATAATTTTATTTTATGCTGGGTCTCTAAAACAATGTTGTCAACCTAGTGCTTGCTCAGTTTCTTTTTGTTCAGAGATAAAAGTGGAAATGGGGCTTTGCATTGCCAAAGAAGAGTTATATCAATATTAAGAGCAGTAGAGAAAAGAAGCAAACAGGTGTTTTCAAAAGGATAGAAGAAAACAGGTGTGTCTTTTCTAGAGTGGATGAGAAATGCAATAGATTTTTTTGTTATAAAACGACATATTTTCATGTAAATTCTTTGAAGTATACCTATAAATGCATGCTTCCTTTATGAAATTGTATGTTCAGGCCTTGAACTCTTCAAGTTGCACATCTGTAGCAATAGTGAGTAAGTGAAAGGAAATTCCTGTCAGAGCTCTTTGCTATGGGGTGAGAACACTTCCATAGTCTGAGCCAGCTGACCTGCTAAGTCTTGAATTTATTTTGGCTCATTTCTTCAGTCTGTACATCTGCAAATCTGTGCATCTGGGCAGCTCAGGAAAGTACGATAGTACTAAAGTGGAACAAGATGCTAGGAGACTCTACAAGAAACTAGACATCTAGTGACCCTTTCTTCCTTCACTTGACCTGATAGAAATGCTTGTCTCCTTAAGTGTCCTGGGATTCCTCCCATTTCAAGGGCAGACACTCTGAGGATCATTCTCTGAAACATTATTAGGCAAGGTTCCAACACAAGGATCAGGAGAACTGATTTGTATTTTCAATGTTTCCTGCTCAACAAGAAAGCCAGGAGGCTTCATCTTTAAGGTAGTAAAGCATCTTTAAGGTAGAAAAGCAATTTTAATGCACACGTGATAGCGTTTCACAATTAAAAACTGCACTTTCATTAGGTAAAACTATGTGACTCTCATATATCAGAAAAGTGATGACCGGACTTTAAACACATATTCTAGCCCCAGTGCTGTGCTCTTTCTTTCCCTCGTCTGCATAAAAGAAACCACTATAGCTCTATAACATCATAGCTCTATGGCACCATGACTAGACCATTTTTATATCTTGTTTGAGCTTTTTGTTTTTATAAGTTAGTCACTTTTTGATGAGAAGAGCTACCAAGTGGTGCTCAAAAGGCCTATGGCTCCTTCTGTTAATATTTTAACAACCTGGTCAGAAGTTCAAAGGAAGGTCCTGAAGATATGCAGCTGTTTGAGCCTTATAGTGCCTGGCATTATCTGGACCACTATGTTGGTACTTTGGGACTCTAGTACAGTCCCAGTGATGCTCAGAGACATGGTGGTGTCAGATATTAAACCAGTGTTGACCACATGCCCGCATGTGTCTTAATACTTGTACTATAAAGCTATCCTTAGATTATTATTTTTATAGTCACTCCGTAGGCATTCACCACCTATGATTGAAGTTTCTATTTATCTTTTTCCTGCATATTTTCACTCTTTACCTACTAATAAACACTGAGGAGGAAAAATAATATTTTACTTCTATTACTTGTTTCCAGTACAGTCAAAAGTCTACTCTGTGATGATTAATGCTTTGACCCATTTAGCCAGAGATCCGAGTGCCAGGACATTTCTCTCCATTACATCCAAATATTCTGACTTTCAGCAGGTCAGTTCAGGAAGAAGTTTGAATGATCTGGAAAACATGCCTGAGTCTATGAATTAACAAAAGTACAGAAAAAAATTAAGCTGTGAGTTTCAACTAATGGAAAACAAACCTGCCTCCTGTTAGATTCCCTTTTACTTGTGTGCTCTTGTAATGGAACATAATTAGTTTGTTCCTTGTCTTCTCTTCACCTTATTCATCTTATCCCTCATGTTCTTTCTTTTCCATCTATGTTCCTTTTACTCTTTCTCAAGTTCTGTTGTACTGTTTCTTCCAGCAATTCATCAATACCCAAACAAGGTGTTTAAGGAATCTATGCTGAAAGTCCTTACCTGTCCCTTTGAATCCATAGTAACTGATTAACTTTTTACATGAACTTTCCTTGAAGAATCCCTGGATGCTGATATTTCAGTTTAGTTGACTCAATGTTAGTATTTATTGCTACTACTATTTAACCCTGTGTGGTATTTTAATCAATAATCATTATCTTAGGACTGGAATTAATACTTGTTTATAAAAGGCAAATTCAGTATTTGAGAGATATAAAAAATAAAAACTAAAGAACTTATACCAATCTGAATATTTCTAGTGGTCTCACTGAGTAATTATTATATGTGTTGTGAGTAAATACTGGGCGGCCAAAATAAGTCTTCTTTTTCAGGCCAAGTACACTCACTTGAAAGAGCCAAGCCAGTACTTTTGTCAGTACTGGTCAGTGATTCTTTGTTCATGTTCCATATACTCTAAGGTAAGATAGTAGGGAGAATAGCAATGCTGAACAGAGACTAGAAATACATTGAGAAATACGTCTCCCTTAGACTTATGGTCCTAAGGTCCCCAGAAGTTGCCTAAAACTACAAATAATATATTTTCTTCTATAAGCAAATACCTATGGTAGAGTAAGTATCATTACGCACACAGGGAATGTAACAACAACTAACTAAAATAATCATTGTTTAACAATACACTATTAAGTATTATATGACTATGGTCTCTAAATATTTCTATGTACTATCTTCATATTGTGACTAAGTGCAGGAAACAGAACTTGCAGAACATGAAACTGGCTAAGAAATGACTACTTGGGAGCTGGAGAGATAGATATTACAGAAGGTAGGGCATTTGTGAATTCAGGATTGATTCTTAGCACAGCATATATTCCCTGAGACTGTACCAGGAGTGACACTTGAATGCTGAGCCAAGAGTAAACCCTGAGCACCTCCAACCATGGCCTAAAATTAAAAACAAAGGGAAAAAATAAAGGACTATATGGGCAAAATTAAAGTTTAGAAGAACAAAACCCAAGAGTCCTCTTTTTGTCTTATTTCTATTATACTTCCTTATTAAAAGACTGCAGTAGAAGGGAGGAAAGTCAAAGCAGTAGGATTGTGATTTTCTGTCACCACAATTAGCTCTAACAGGTGATATAACCTACCAACATTGATCAATGAAAGTATGAGAACTGTGTCTACCTAAATATCTTCAAGTGTTTAGTGAAGGAGTGATGCCAGGGTAAATAAGCTCCTGCAAATACTGAGTAAAGAGGTAAACAAAGTGCATAGTAATCCCTGCAATCTCAGTTCTCAGGAACACAGGAACAGAAACAGAAACTAGGAACATAACAAAAGACTATAGAACTGAGAACTGAAAACATAGTTGCATGGAAAAGAGAGAAAAGCTGAAAAAATACATCTTTAGCCAAGATCTTTAGCCAAGTATCTTTAAACACCGAATTGAGAGGAATGGAAAAAAGTATGCAAGGCAGCTGAGAACGTTTTGTTAATTACTGAGATAAAAGTAAAAGTTGATTTCAGAAATCATAATATGTAAACTTAATATTAATGATTTATCTTTTGATTTTATTTCCAAAGAAGTGATTGATGAGACATTATAAAGTTAATTAATCATTTAAAGCCAAGTACACTCACTTAAAAGAGCCAAGCAAGACAAGTATGTGTATTTTAATAAATTACAAGTAGATACAAGAATGCCACTAACATGAGGTAATGAGATTTTATCACAAATTAATATAAATGGTGTGATATATATGTAAACATATATACTATATGTGATAGTTATAGAATTGATTTATGTAATCTTTGGTGTTCTACTATTTTATACTAAATAAAAGCAATAAATAATAGTCATCTTAGTTATAGTTCGTATATGCACAAAATTTAATAATTGAAAAGCAAAAATTTAATAATTGAAAAGCAATATCTCTAATGAAATAGCTTGGTGATATTTAGAGAGTCAAAGGGGAATTACAAAGACTGTTTGGTGATGATTTTTATTTCTTATGAACACACACTAATAAATTCTGTGAATAAGCCAAAGCAAAATTACACTTTTTAAAATTGACTTGAGGGGCCAGAGTGATGGTGCAGTGGTAGGACATTTGCCTTGCACGCAACTGACCCAGGACGGACCTCGTTTCGATTCCCTGGCATCCCATATGGTTACCCAAGACAGGAGCGAATTCTAAATGCATAGCCAGGAGTAACCCCTGAGTGTCACCTAGTGTGCCCCCCCCCAACCTGCAAAAAAAAATTATTGACTTGAAGTGATTGTCTCTCCCAGCTTCACAAGGCTAAAATCTGGTTGATACCGATTACTAATTCTTTTTGTTTGTTTGTTTTGGGGCCACAACCGGCGGTGCTCAGATGTTACTCCTGACTGTCTGCTCAGAAATAGCTCCTGGCAGGCACGGGGGACCATATAGGACACCGGGATTCAAACCAACCACCTTTGGCCCTGGATCGGCTGCTTGCAAGGCAAATGCTGTTGTGCTATCTCTCCGGGCCCCCAATTACTAATTCTTAACTCGACAGGATAGAACTGATTCCTAGTCACAAACTAAATACTTCGTTCAATTTGAGGCTATTTTTCAACAGTCCTTCCTTCTGTCTTTTAAAAACAATTCATTAAAAAAAAATGGTGGACAGAGCAATAGCACAGTAGGCAGGGCATTTGCCTAAAAGTGACCAACCTGAATTTGATTCTCAGCATACGTGAGAAACCCCCCTATGAGGGGGATTTCTGAGCACAAAGCCAACAATAATTTCCAAGCTTTCATGACCCCAAAACAAAACAAAAATATTGAACTGATACTATATATTTAGAGTCGGGATTTTCTTATTCTGTATTTGAAGGCTTTTTCAATTTATCACATATGGTAACTTTAATTTAGTAAAACAGCGAGTTTGGGGAGCCGGGAGGTGGCGCAGTAGGTAAGGTGCCTGCTGCCTTGCCTGCGCTAGCCTAGGACAGACCACGGTTCCATCCCCCCCTGTTCCCATATGGCCCCCTGTGCCTGCCAGGAGCGACTTCTGAGCGCATAGCCAGGAGTAACCCCTGAGCGTCACTGGGTGTGGCCCAAAAACCAAAAAAAAAAAAAAACAAAAAACAAAAAAACAAAAAAAACCAGCGAGTTTGATTCCTAAATAGTTTCCATTGGCTTACATATAAACAAATGTAGACTATGTAAACTAAACTAAGCAATGATTTAGTTTGGTAGAAAGGAAATTCATTTCCATCATCTTAGCATGTAATAAAAGTGTAATAATATCTTAAAGGCAGGTGATAGATTAATCCCTGCTAAGACTTCATCTGTTGTTAATTTAGCAGTGCCTCAGTTAGGTGGAACATCACTAAAACCAAATATAATCACATATGGTAGCCAGTCTTTTGATAAGCAATAACAAGAGATTGAAGAATATACGTATGTTTAAAGAAAGACCAAATGACATTTTTAAATATTCTAGAATAGGGGCCAGAGCAGCAGTAGAGTATTTGCCTTGCACATAGCTGATCCAAGATGGACCTTGGTTCAATTCCCAGTGATCCATATGGTCCCCCAAGCCAGGAGCGATTTCTGAGTGCATAGCCAAGAGTAACCCCTGAGCATCACAGGATATGGCCCAAAATCCAAATATAAATAAATAAGTAAATAAATAAATGCAATATTCTAGAACAAATAATTGATGGCAATAAAGCTAATAATTAGTAGATTTACCAAAATATGACCAACTTCCTCATGAAATGAGTACTATTATTGGACACAATTAAAAGATAAAAGCTCCCAAATACAACACATTTCTTTGTTGCAGAGCTGAACAACAGCAATTGCTGATGCTATTCTCATATACCTTTTGGGTAAGGTCATATTTAATCCTCAGAACAAGGTCCTATCAAAAGTAAACCACATACAGTTTAAGTCACCTACCTACTTATAAAAGAAATCAGCTTTCAAACCTTTCTCCTATTTTAGTTTTTTTATACCTAATATAAATTATTTAGGATGACAACTTAATCTCTAGTTTTGTTTTCTTTGTTTGTTGTATTGCTCCTGACTCTACTCAGGTATTACTGCTTGGTGCTTGAGTAACTATATATGAAGTGCCAGGAATTGATAATGTGGCTTGCATATAAGATTCCTAGATTAATAAATTTGAAGAAAATATAATTACAGAATAAAAGATGACTCAGACATATTCCTGAAATCACCTAACTGGTTCACTGTTAAGTCCGGAATTGAAAGTTTCTTTAAATTCTCAGTACAGTGCTCTTATACTGAATCATGAAGATGATTCTCCTGGTAAAGTAATGAGTTACAGGAAATACCTGACAAAGAGGATTATTGGTAGGACACTCTATGTTCCTCCTACACTCTAACATCCAGGTACACACTGAGGTAATCTGCTAGAAAACATGGCATTTTCATGAAATAGAACATATGCTGTTGCCAGAAAAGTGAAAAACCAAGATGTTTGAAGTAAAGCTCAGATGTTTCATCTGGACTCTATTGAGCTAGAGTTTATATTCCATCGGTTGCATAGAAAGAGTCCTCTATATTGCAATAGTATGACTTATCCAGACAAATGAAATGAAAACTCATAGAAAGAAAAATTGAATTTTGGTCAAATTGTAAAAATTTGTAGAAAAATACTTTTAGAACCCATTATCTTTACAGCTACACCAGCATTATTTACTTGTTCCAGAAACTTGATTTATTTGTCCAAGGTCAGACTGACTCAAAGAGAATGAAAAATGTCAAACCATCTACTGAAGTGGAGCTGGATTATTTTGTCTGCAATTATTAACTCCTCTAGCTACAGATACCTCTTTCACAGAGTTGAGCCATACAGGGCTGCATTAGAGTGAGACTGCTTTACCCGTCACTATAAGGTGAGACATGATGAGTCTGGATTAGCAAATATAGCATATATCATGGTGACCACTTTAAGGGGTCTCACCTGAGCCAAGGTGAACATACGAGAATCCTTCCTGGAAATTTTGGGAAAATACCTTCAAAAAGAAGCTTCCTCTTTGTTTTTCAGATATTCTAAACATAAAGTGACCAGTGCCTTCATGTGAATAAAATCTGTCTGAAAATGGAGTTAACACAAAAAGCGAGAACATTGAGAAATTATAGCCACCTATGATTTAAATCAATTAGATTCCAATACTTCCAATTTTAGTAATCATAAAAGACCCTGTTGCTTAAAATACTTTGACTTGTTTGTCCATCATTTACAGCACAATGAATCCTGGTGATTTTTATTTTGCTGCCATGAATTCTGTATATAAAGAATATTGATCAGAGGAGGAAAGCCTTCCTAAACAGTCTTAGCACACTCCAATTCTTCCAGTTATCACATCTCATTTAAGAGTTCCTACTATCCTCAAAGCATCAGGGCTTAAGCAGGTCTTCTAAATCATTCTTTGGTTTTACCTATGTACCACCACCCACAATATAAGAAGAAAAATCAGTTTAAAGACATTATACATAATCAATGGACTTCTAGATTTTTCACAATAAGGTGTTGTGGCCAACTGGTCTCAGGTGCATTGATGGAGGTTTTTGGTTTTTTTGTTGTTGTTGTTGTTGTTTTTTTAAGACAAAACTAAATGTCGAAGCCAAAGTCAACAACAATAAAAATCATGAGACCCAAAATTTTACAACCAAAATACAGAACAAGCCTGTGTTATGCTAGCAGGCTGAGTGGCATGGTGGGGTTGCATGAGAGAGACTCTGGGAACATTGGTGGAGAGAGGTTGACACTGATGGTAGAATTGGCCCTGATTCATAGCATATCTGATACCCAACTATGAAGAACTGTGTAAATCACAATGGTTTCAATAAAATAGTCTTTAAAAAGATGTTGCATTAGGCAGGGGCATGAGCTTAAGAAAGAAAAGGAAAGCATTCTCTCATTTTCTTACTAACTTGGGAAGTTTCTAACTCTCTTAAGGGAAGGGAGAGACACTGTGACAAATGGAAAGATTGAGGCAAATGGAGGGATGCAGTAGAGAACAGACTAAGTTACGCATTTTCTGAACTGTACTTCATGGTCTAATCAGCCCTCTCACCACCAACTCCAACAAATTTCCTAAGTCCATTAGAGGCAAGTAACCAAGCAAATGGGCAAAGATAGGCACCAACATACCCAAGGATCCTAAACGTAAAGTTCACAGCCTCAGAAAAGCAACAGATTCTTTCAGAGAAGGAAACATCAGGATGGTCAAAAGACACAAAGAAAGATATCGAAAAATATCTGCTGGCACTTCATCCCATAAGTATTGGGGTTTTCCTGATTCATGAAATGTAGGGTAAGCAAGCTGTGTTAAATTTCATTTAACTTTTATTTTCATTTCCTCTATTAAAAGAGGTTCTTAAAAAAACAGATTCTAATATCAAAGGAATGCAAAATACACCCTCAGTGGTACAGACATGATGTACCAAGTCTTTTACCAGATATTATGCTATACCCTTTTCCTTGATAAGATATATAGTCCAAGAGGGGCTTGGTACCTGTCATTTAGTACATGACTTTCAAAGAAACTTGATTTCAGTCACAGAAGTAACAGAATGTCTTTTCTCTTCTCGTGTGTTGTTGTGTGTCTACTGTAGCTGCTTAATCTTCCCCTACCCAAAAGAAAAGAACAGCCCTGCAGAGGAATATATAGCCCAATCCACATTTGCACTTCTAGGGTTCATTTTTCATACTAATAATTTCTAGTCAACATGAAAAAAAAATCTTACTCCCATAAAGGATGTCTCAATCTGTGTGAAGTCCATTCTATATGGATTTTCCTCAAAAAACATAAAAAATGAGCAACTACTTTTTTTGTTTTGTTTATGCATCACACCCGGTGATACTCAGGCATTATTTGCCATGGCATGCATAAACATCTCCATTTTAGGGAAACTTAGGAGACATACCAGATGTATCCCAGGATTTCCCTAGTGTGGAGAACTGAACTAACCCCCATGGGGTTCCTCAAAAGGCCCGCTGTGGGCTATTCTTTCCCTGCTTGGATAGTTGAGGAATTCCCAAAGAGATAAATCCATGCTTGGCATTACATTTTCTGTCATTATTTGGCTATCTCTCCTTTGTAAAATCTCAAGCAAAAATATGGCCTCAATCAAATTTTTTTCAGTAAGTCCAACACCAAAGATTACTAAGAGAAACTCTTATGGATAATATATAGCACCAATATCAATGGGAATATTTTTTCTCTTTTTCAAATATGCCCTTGCATCCTCAGTGTCTGGTGGTCAAGGGTATACCCAGAGTACGGATTCTGAGCTATTGATCCTTCTCAAAAAATGGGAACTGCACTTTAGGGAATTTGGCTCCTTCCTTGACCTCTACAACAATAGAGCTCACCTCAGTGAAGACCACCTTCTTAGATTTTTTTTCTACATTTTGATTATCCCTTATTTTGCATTTGAAGTTAGTTGTTAAAAGTTGCCCTGAGTGTGACTTCCTTTGTAACTCAGAATTCTTACAGCTCATGCGCTATTGCTTAAATATTGTTAAACTTCGCTTTGTGTTTGTAAACATTTTTCTCGTACCTGTGACTGGCTTTACCCCTATAAAAACCCCTGATTAAAAATTAAACTTGTTGCACTTTTGTCAGAAGATGTGTTGACCCCACATACTTGTGTGTGGTTTTATTATTTCATTTTTTGTTTGTTTGTTTGTTTGATTTTGGTTTTTGGGTCACACACAGCAGCACTCAGGGGTTACTCCTGGCTCTCTGCTCAGAAATCTCTCCTGGCAGGCACGGGTGACCATATGAGATGCTGGGATTCGAACCACCGTCCTTCTGTATGCAAGGCATACACCTTTACCTCCATGCTATTTCTCCAACCCCATATTTCTTATTTTGCCACCCAAGCAACCCACTCTCGTTGAAGTGAATTCATTGAAATCCCACTGGCACTGTAGGACAAAAGCCGCCTGCAGCAGTAATTCATGGCTATGCGCTCAGAAATCTCTCCTGACTTGGGGGACCATATGGGACATTGGGGATTGAAGTCAGGTTCATCCTGAGTCAGCCACGTACAAAGCAAACACCCTACTACTGTGCTGTCACTCTGTGTCCCCATGAGCTACTAATTTATGCCCAGATATTCCACTTAGAATATTCATCAAGGGCCTCAAAACACAATAAAAAAGACATTTTTACCCTTATGTTCATTGCAGAACTATATACAATTGCCCAAAGCTTAAAAAAACTGAATTAATAAATATATTATGGTATATATAAACAATAAAATATTACCTAGCCATAGAGAAGATAAAACCATGCAATGTGGATAGATCTAGAGAATATGCTGTTGAATGAGTACAATAACCAGACAAGTTTTCTCCTTAAATTAAATGAAAGGTACAGGTAAAAAATTGGCTATGTTCTTTCTCACTCTATTTTTATGTGTAGTTATGTATGTGTACTTACTCCATGTATCTTTATGTCTTTCTATAAATATTAATAATTGCATAAACTATGCATTGAACAGAAGACATTGCAAAAGATTCTAAGCAACCATCAAGTGTCTATTCACTTGAATGTGACTCGAGGAATGAAGCCAGGTTTAAAGATTTACTTTGTCCTTTGGGAGAAAGACAGCCTGGATCCCAGCAGAAACTCCTCTGGCAGCCACCCACACATCCTACAGTTACTGCCACTCCAAAGGTTGCTTCACTGCTAATCTCTGTGGAGACATCTAACTGACAAAAGCTCCAGATATACTGGGGTTTTTTGTTGTTGTTATTTTTTTTTTGGTGAAAATTCTGGGGTCTTTTTAAAATGGAGGCAGGAAGCTTCACCAAGTCTCTCCATATTCTGAGAAGCCCCAGCAGCCACAACCACATCTCACAGTCACCACATGTAAACTCATTTGCTCTTTTCCACAGGTGCTGGAGTATACAGTCACATATGTAGCAGTATGATATCTCTAAATTCCTTGATAAGAGACCCCAGTAGAAACACACCAAGTTAAAGGTGAAAAGCAGCATAGAAACTACCAAAGCTAAAGGGGGTAAAATGTACAAATACAGGGGCTGGTGAGGTGGCACTAGAGGTAAGGTATCTGCCTTGCAAGGGCTAACCAAGGAAGGATTGCGGTTCCATCCCCTGGCATCCCATATGGTCCCCCCAAGTCAGGGGCAATTTCTGAGTGCTTAGCCAGGAGTAACCCCTGAGCATCAAATAGGTGTGGCCCGAAAAACCAAAAAAAAAAAAACTAAAAAATACACAAATACACACAAATATATACACAACACAATGCTCAACAAGCAACTCAATAGGCTCAAATAGCTTAGTAAATTTTCAGTGAATTAATCACCCCATTGTGAGATATAACATTTTTCATAAATGTTCTATTACTAAAGTATTTTTAATAATTCCATTACCATTTAGTTTTAACAAACAATATATAGTTATTTTTTAGGTGGGTGGAAAACTGGAGAGAGTGTTACACTAATGGATGGATTAGTAGTGGAACATTGAATGCCAGAAACAACTATATTAATAACTTGGTAGATCACAGTGTTTTAATAAAATTATTAAAAATAATTTCTTTGAAGGGACTTGATTTGAATCCCTTGAATCATGAATCCTGTTACAAGGAACTTGCTAATAGTAGTTAGCTAGTCCAAAGGAGTGGTTGTGAAGTAAAATTATGATAAAACTTAGACAATTTTTATTCAACATATACTCAATAGGAACCATATTTATAATATCCAATGTTGTAAAAATGAAAAGTGAACAGAAACTAATGAACTTAATTTAAATGACACATTTTATTTCAACTAATATATTTTAAATATCATCATTTCAGCATGTAACCCATATACAATTGCTAATTGGCAGTAAATTGTCTGACTTTTTAAAGAGTCTTCAAAATCTGATGTGTATTTCATAGTTGTATCACAGTTGAATTCAAATGCTAACAATCATTTGAGAGATGCTGGACATTTATGTGTAGCTCATAAATCTTAGATGAAACATCCTGATGTTATTTCAAGTATATTTAAAATTCTCCAATATCTTCAATGTGACAGTTTTTAAATCGAATTAAAATTTAGATTTCAGTATCTTTCACCATATGCCAAGTATTTTAAAAAATATGTGGTCAGTGCTAGCATATTGAGTCTTAAAGCTTAGTAATTATCTTAGTTATTCGACTATCCACTCCTATTTTTAGGAGAATATTCTTTTCTCCAGCCCCAAACACACACTTTTTGCTAAAAGAGAGTATTTGATACCTATGAATAGTTGTAGAGTAAGAAGAAGTTATCTGCTTACTTGCAATGAGGATTCTGGAAAGTTGCTTAAAACAATTAGAGGCAGTTAGAGAGATAGTCTAGTTGGTAGGGCACTTTCCTTGCATATGGCCTACCTGGGTTTGATCCCTGGCACCCCATCTGGTCCCTTGAGCCTGCCAAAAGTGATCCCTGAGCACAGTCAGATGTACCACACCCTCAATAAGGTTGAAGAGAATAAGAGGCCTGGCCTGGAAAGGTTAAAAAGAAGGGAAAGGACAAGCCCCAGAAAAATCTGTCACATATTTGGAATAAAAAATATAGATTTGATCACTACAAAATCCCAATACTATCTTGCATCCTTTATCATAGGTAATATATAACAACATGGTATCTCTGACTTCCAAGATATATTTTTAAAAGATTCTCATAATTCAAAAGAAATGTTATAAAATTTAGAAGACTTTGCTATTTGAATAGCTACATTTTAAAAATATCTAGACTCCATGTTATATTTAGACAATAATTATAGTAATAGTTAAATGTAATAATAATACCTAGAGTTTTAAGAATAATACTAGTTTTTTAAAAACAAGCAGAGTGAAGTCAAAGTGGTAATACAGCAAATAGGGCAGGTAGGGCATTTGCTTGATCCCCAGCACCCTGGATGATCCTCCAAGCCTGCCAGGAGTGATCCCTGAGTAAAGAGCAAAGAGTAAAACCTGAGCACCACTGATTATGACCCCCCACATTAAATTAAATTATATTAAGCAGAATGCTTGTTGTCAATCGTTTACATTCTTTTGCTTTAAAAATCTTATTTAATCTTATTTTTATTTTTAATTAATAATATTTTAATTGAATCACAGTAAGACACTCAGTTACATAGTTGTTTATAATTGAGTTTCAGTCAAACAATGCTTCAGCACCTTCACCAGTATAATTAAAATTCTTTTTTTTTTAATAGTCAAGACTTTGTTACAGAATAAGTAGTCCACCAGTGCTCTTAGATCTAAGACTTTGGAGAATGTGATTCTTTAAAAGTAGCATGTCTTGATCTTCAGGCTGTAGATGATTTCCCCAAATCTCTACTTTCCAAACCCATTCAAAGTTTAGCAAGTATATATTCTACCAAGGGAATAATTTTATTTACTACAGTTTACAACATTATATCAACATGACTTGTATCTTTATATATAGAGAGAACTCCCAACCTAGTAAAGTTTAAATTTAGGTTTAAATTGTTTTAAAAAATCTTTCTTGAGACACTGTGTTTTAAAAGATACATAGTACTGGGGGCCAGAGAGATGACACAGCAGTAAGGTGTTTGCCTTGCACAGCTGATCCAGGACAACCCGGGTTCGATTCCTGCATTTCATATGGTCCCACCAACCTGCCAGGAGTAATTTCTAAGTGCAGAGCCAGGAGTAACCCCTGAGCACTGCTAGATGTGGCCCCAAAACTAAAAACAAACAAACAAACAAACAAATGATGCCTAGTACTGAAGCAACAAGTGGCCAGAAACAGCAGGATGGAAGAGTTGAACCACTCTGGGATTTCAGTTTTTAAAATCAACTTTCTGTACATTACCTTGCAATTAATCCACATCTATATATGCATATTGAGGCAGACAGGAGTCTGGAGATTAAGGACACTCCTAACACTACTACTTAATGTCAATAGGAATGGGACTTAAGAAAGGTTACTTACTTCCTGAAATGTGGGAGTGGGCTATAAAGGTCAAAAAAAAGTCTTGATATAACAAAAATCTCAATTAATAGATAAATGTAGTTACAAAAAAAACAGCAGAAAGGTTAAATCCCAAGGGTAGCATTTGAAAAATAAAACCAGATAGAATCATCTTAATCCATTTCACATATTCCGTTACATTTAGGTCAATGCAATTGGATCCAAAGTATCTCAAGTGAAGCCACAAATCCAGAATTGGTAAAGAAGGTAAAGGCCCAGGTAACAAGTAAGAAGGAACTATCACTCCCACATTCATTTCTTAGAAAAGAGTCAAGTCTCTAGCCCAAAGCATCAGTTGATTCTGGCATATGTAAGTTATAAGAAGCAAGTCACTCAGGAAGTGAGTTGTCAAATGATTTCCAGACTTGAACACTGCATTTTTATAATCCCACAAAACCTGGGAAAACAATGGTTGTTTGGGGTTTTTTTTTTTGTTTATTTGTTTGAACAGGGTATCAAGGACTCTATTATCTCTTAGAAGAGTCATATAGGTTGAGGAGTTAGTAATGCTGCAAGTGGGAGCAAGATGTAGCAGCTGTCAACAGACACTCTATAGCTCCAAATCCCACTAATATAGAATGTTTTGCCATAAGCTTGGTCAGCCTCCCTGCACAGAGGGAGAACAAAATGATCAGACAAAGATTGGTGTGGCTACAATTCTAGATAGTTGCTAATAGGGATAGATGTGATGGAAGAATGAAAAGTGACTCAGTCGTCATTCAGCCAAGGTTAGATTTCCTAAGGAAAAATATCACATGTCTATCTGTTAATGTAGGCAGCTAGGCACCAAAAAACACTATATTCATGACAGCAAGAAGAGAGGTTATATGAGCAGTTTGGGACAAATAAAAGACAGTGTCCTGAGTGAAAAGAGCCATATTTGGTGTTGGCCAGGCCACGGATTAGTTCTATGGCCTCTCTTGATTTTAATTGCCCCTAATATAATAGCAAAATAGTCATCTGCATTTAAGCTTTTTGAAATATTGAATATATTTACTTGTCAAACCCAATCTGTAAATTAATATCAATATATTGTATATATTTAAATATTAATTTTGTTAAATTTCATACGGCCTACAGGGCAAATATGATTAATATCCTTATAACAATATCTAAAACTCAGAGATGTTTATAAACTGGTTCTAGGTCACTTAACCAATAAGTGACAGAACCAGAATTCAAACCAGATATGGCTGTAGTGCCCATATTCTTGCCAGTGCACAGACTTTAAAAAAGAAAAGACAGGTTGCTCAAAGGATACAATCTGTTGAGATTTCAAGGAAGAATCAGTTCAGGGACTACTGCCAAGTACCAATTGTTCAAAGCACGGAAGAGCTACTTTTCTGTTCAAAAGCCATGATACAATTTTTTTACACACCCTCCATGAACCCCTACCATCAGAATTTTTTATAATCCCTTAAAATGCTCATTTCTATTCTGCCCTGTTCAACATTTAGGCAGCTTTCCCCTTCCATTCTCGGGCACTTTGGTGTATAATAAAAAGCAATTTTCATAGGGAGGCAGTTTTCAACAGACATCTAGCTTCTCCTACAAAAGCATCCTGAAATAATAGTTGAGCCTTCATCTTCACAATTGGTGGGTCAAGATGCATAGTTCACACTAAGGCCAATATCCCAGAGTAGGCTGAAGTTCAGAGGAAAACCCTGGAGCAGACTATTTTATTTGACACTTTGACATGACTCAAACCTCTTGCCTTTGGAGGACCGCACAGGTAACATAATTATAGAAGAACAAATGGAACTCACATAATCAATGTCATTGTGAACTTAATAATAATCAGCTGGCTTTTCTGAGTTTAAAATTCTACCCAAGAAGTGAAAGCGAGCAGACCCCAAATCAAAAGGTTTTATCTCTAAAATAAACTGTCTTTCCTACTTCTCTGGATTTTTTCACTCTTTCAGGGAAATGTTGACTGACACGCAAGAAGGTAGCAGCATAGAGTTGATTGAAGTTTTCCCTGTTTAGAGTCATTTCTCAATATCCCAATTCTATTTCTAATGCTATAAAGATGAGGAAACGAGAAACTTAACAATATTAGGCAGTGACTAGAGGTTTGCATCTCGACTCTGGAGGTGAGTGCTCACTCTAACTTCAGTGCTGACCATAAACATAGAGTCTCAGCAAGATATTTCATTATGCTGGATCATTGATTCCGTACATATAAAATAAACATACTGGAGGTAACATTAAGTTTCTTCCACCTTTAATGGCATAAGAGTCTTAGTGGAGTGAGCCTTCAGCATAAACAAAACAACTTTGGAGGTGAGTGCTGAATTTAACTTCAATGTTGACCATAATCATAGAGTCCCAGCAAGACATTTCACTATACTGGATCATTGAGTCTTTATATATAAAATAGAAGTACTGGAGGTAACATTAAGTTTCTTCCACCTTTAATGACACAAGAGTCTTAGAGAAGTGAGCTTTCAGCATAAACAAAAAACTATTCAATAGGAGCAATTAAATTCAATAGATATTGTCTGAGTTCCTAGTGTGCAAAATAATTTTGTAACCTTGAAATCCTCAAGAATATAGCTCCTCTTTCTTCCATGTTTTAGCATAATTGTCTCTAAGACCTTGAATGGATGGAACAATTCTTATGCATAAGCCTTTATTTTTAATCAGATGTAAGAGAAATTGAAACTTACATATCAAGCTTCTAAAGATGATCAATCAATTCCATGAGAGTATCCAAAACATTTAAGATTGTCCTGGAGAGTGCTCGCTTCAGCAGCACATACACTCAAATTGGAAAGATACAGAGAAGATTAGCATGGCCCCTGCGCAAGGATGACACACAAATTCATGAAGCATTCCATATTAAAAAAAAAAAAAAGAGGGGCCCGGGAGATAGCATGGAGGTAAGGCGTTTGCCTTTCATGCAAAAGGTCATCGGTTCGAATCCCGGTGCCCCATATGGTCCCCTGTGCCTGCCAGGAGCAATTTCTGAGCATGGAGCCAGGAGTAGCCCCTGAGAACTGCCGGGTGTGACCCAAAAACCACAAAAAAAAAAAAAAAAAAAAAAAGATTGTCCTGGAGAAATATAGAGTGTCAGATAAGTAGAAAGTAAACCTTCGGAATCTTAACTTGGTTCTATCCAAGCTTCCTACTTCCAACAAACCAGATGTTAAAAGTAGTATAAACTGTAAAAACAAGGCAAATAATAAATCCCTTCAGTGGGGACAATAATGGTCCAAAAAAACAAATACTCTTTTTCTTCTAGGCCCCATATACAATGCCATATCATGTTATATGTCTGCCTTATGAACAGCTTGGCATTTAACAAGGGAATTGGGGACTGAACTCCTCCAGGTCTCCTATGCCTATAAGTCTCACAGAACAGATTGCTGTTTAGTGACCCTGAGGCATAGAGGGAAGGGAGAAAGTGGTGAATATCTTATATTATAATTCCATAAGATGTTCTCTTTGAGTGATATTCTAAGTCTTGGTTTTTGAGCAATTTCTTTCTTTGCAGATTGAAATGATGATATAGAGGTCCCTTGGCCAAATATCTAGGCTGTTTAAATTTTGACTAAGCTATTCTAGACCTTTTTCTCTTGCAGGGGAATATCTGGAATGAAAGCTTTATTTGGAATCATGAGAAACTTTAGCTCCTCATGCTCACTTCTACTTTTTAAATTCCCTTCCACTCCCACTTTACTTCCTTGTCATACACAGAAGAGGGTTTCTATGAAATGATTTCTTTCACTCTTTCTTCCACTATATGAGGGTAACGTTGCTTCTGCCAAAGACACTATTGTCTCTTTCTGAAAAGACCCATCTCTGAACACTTAAAGTTCTCCTTCTTTCATTTCCACCTGAACCAAGGTTCAATCCAAGGTTCAGTTAGTGTGGCCTGCTTTGCAAGAGGATCTCAATCTTTACAGGTTACAATGGTGGGAGTTCTGATCTTTTGGAATTATGCAAAGGTTCTAGAGGGTTTCCTATCTTTTGATTAATAAGGCAACTGGTCCTTAAGCATGAATTAAAAAGAGTCAAGAAGGGGCCCGGAGAGATAGCACAGCAATGTTTGCCTTGCAAGCAGCTGATCCAGGATCAAAGGTGGTTGGTTCGAATCCCGGTGTCCCATATGGTCCCCCGTGCCTGCCAGGAGCTATTTCTGAGCAGACAGCCAGGAGTAACCTCTGAGCACTGCTGGGTGTGGCCCAAAAACAACCCCCCCCCCAAAAAAAAGAGTCAAGAAGATAGTCTGAAGCTAAAATGACAGGAATATAGATGAACACAGTATGGAATGTTTTTGTTTATTTGTTTTCTGATCATACCTACTGTGCTCAAGACTTACTCCTGGCTCTGAGTTAATGAATCATTCCTGGTGATTCTTGGAGAACCATACACAGTACTGGGGTTTCAGCCCAGATTAACTGCATTCAAGACAGTTATTTTACCTATTGTGCTACTTTTTTGGGTTCCAAAGACAGACTTTCAAAACTATGCCCAAGTAAAGGAAAATGGAAAGGTTTAAGTCTCCTATTGTGTACTTAAATCCTGGTGGGGGTGGTGGGGAGTGTTGAAAAACTGTCCTCAGTGCAGAGGTTAAACCACTTAAAACACAATCAGGGGACCAGAGAGATAGCATGGAGGTAGAGCGTTTGCCTTGTATGCAGAAGGATGGTGGTTCGAATCCTGGCATCCCATATGGTCCCCCGAGCCTGCGTGGAGCGATTTCTGAGTACATAGCCAGGAGTAACCCCTGAGCACTGCCGGGTGTGCCCCTCCAAAAAAACAAAAACAAAAACAACAACAAAAAAACACACAATCAGCATTCTGAAAGTAGAACTCATAAATAAGTATATTCCATGATAGCTAGTTTTAGGTTTTAGGATTCAGGATTGAATCACCAGCATATTGGCTTCAAGTCACAAATAAGTTCATCTTTAAGTGTCTATTATGAAGAGTTGTTTCCCCTATACTATTAGAACTACTCTTGGCATCTAGTCACAGGTAGAAATTCCTTCAGATGAGCCATCATAAATTACTTAAAAAAGGATTGATCTGTTTGAGGAGAGCTCAGCATCTTTCACCAAGAGATCACAGTCTCTGTCCAATAACAATTCATTGTATCGGTCTATAAAAATAGCCTTAATTGAAATAAAAATATTTATTTATTATTTATAAGTATATATTATTTTATTTATTTATTATTTATGATAAGTCTGACCTAAAGTTATAAATCTCAGAAGTACTTTAATAAACAGTGATATCTAAAATTCCAAAGACAGGGACTGGCGAGACAGCACAGCAATAGGGCATTTGCCTTGGACAAGACGGAACCAGGTTCAATTCCCAGCATCCCACATGGTCCCCTGAGCCTGCTAGGAGTGAATTCTGAGAGAAGATCCAGAAGGAACCCCTGAGCACCACTGGTTGTGGCCCCAAAATCAAAATAAATAAATAAATAAATAAAATTCCAAAGACAGAAAATATTCTTTGCTCTCAGACAAACGCTATTGCTGACTCTAAGTAAAGGTCTGCATGAAATGACCTCTTGGGATTCCTTTATGTCTTGTAGTTTTAGCCCACTGATTAAATTTTTTTTTCAAACAAATAGATTATACAAAAGGTAATCTGGTAGGGTTTAGGTTAGGTTAGATTTAAGGGTTCATAAAAATATGGTGGCAGAAAGAATGAAAAGGGCAATAAAATATTTCTTGATCTATTGCAAAAGCATGTGTATTAAGGGTGGAGTAGGAAAGAAAAGAACCTATCATTTGAGTTCTGAACAAATGGTTCAGAATCATTTCCAAATTTCCCGCAATCTCTCCATATTTGTTGATGAAAGGCAGATCTGGTCTTTGGAGGTTTGGCAAAGACAAAAGCAACAATAGCTCTTAAAACAAAATAAAAATAAATGAAAACCTTGTAACTTCTGAAATAGAGGAACACGAGGAAGGCTGAATTTTTTTTGGAAAATTGCAAGGTTGAGGCTAAATAGAGAATACAAGATAAGTAGGAAAAGCAGTCTGAGAAGCAAAGATTACCAATGCTTGGGAGTGAGAGAAAGGGAGGCTTTCTGGGACTGTGAAAGATTACTTGATCCCAACACTACTCATGAACTTGGGTAAAGATACATGTTTAGAACAGAAATAGGACTAAGGATCAAGAATTTTAAATCATTTATCATTTATAATTTTGGGGAGGTATTTGGAATTGAGCCCAAATTACATGGCCTTAAATATACACTATATGCCCTCTATATGAGTCACATCCCCTGCATTGGATAAATAGCTTTAAGTTTCAGAGGGAACCCCAAAACTAGCCAGACACAAGCTCTTCCAGCTAAAGGGGGTGAATTAAAAACCCACTGAAAAAGTATACTGACCTGGATTAGAACAGCTTAAACAGAGACTTCCTACCCCCAATCTCAGAAATTTTATCCAGGAAAAAAGAGAGAGAAACATTTCTTTCAAATGGCAGTAAGAAGTGATTTTCAAACTTAAATCATATGGTTGTTTTGTTTATTCCAACTTTCTAAAGAAGAAATTTCTACAGTAATCAAGGACTAGTTTATTGACCTTCGTGTCTTTCTGCTTCACATTTTCCCCACCTTCACTGACCTACTCAAGTGTACCAAAGCACTGCAGACACCTGGTACATTCCCAACACCAGTGTAAGTCACTTCAGGTGGGAAATATCAGGAAAATGAATTTAAACACAAGCCTGAGTTTAAATGTCAACTTCACCACTGAGCTGCCTGCCTGACTTCCCCATAATTACTCAACCTCTTCAAACATTAGTTTTCCCACTTGCAAAACAGTTCAAGGAATGGCTACCTCATAGTCGTCTTGTTGTTTTCTGTCTCTACTGATATATAGCACAGTATGTCTCATGGACTCCTTGGAATAATTAATTTCATGATATATTTTCCAAATGTGATTTGTAGTACTCAAAAAGCCCCTCCTCTGAGTAAATAATCTTAATTTCAGGAAGCCACAATAATCATTTCTCTGGGTAGTTTAAATTTAATGGAAATATTAATAATTATTATCTTTAAATTAATCTGGATATTTATAATCCCAAATAACTCTGGATTTATACTATAGTTTCATAACTCCATCCCAAGAAACTAATCTTTGATTTATAAATCTTGGAAAGGTTCAGAGAAAATGTCAACCTCAAAGCAGTGAAAGGATCTAAATTCAGCTAGACCCAGGCCCGAGCAAATCTTTGTTGCTTTTATAGAAAGTGATAAAATAATTCTAGATTTTATATGGTTCTAGAAAAGCAGAAATAACTTAGAAAAGAAGGCCAAATCTAGAAGACTTAAATGGTCCAATCTCAAAGTTCATTTGAAAGCTACAACAATGAAAGGAGCAAAGTATTGGTTAAAAACAAGTAAGTCAGTCAATTGAATAAAAGTCTGCATCCAGAAGCAAACCTTTTATTTATTGCAAATGGTTTCTGATAACATTTAAAAAACTGGATTTGAAAAGACATCTGCCTGTTAATTTGTTATAAATAAATGAAGCTCTGCCTAAAGACAAGAAACCATTGTTTTACAATAGAACTATTTTATAGTCACTGAATGTACATGGAGCACAATTTCACTTTTTTGTAAAGAAAAGAACAATCATCTTTAGGGTCTACCAAGAGTTGATGATGTTATTCAAAGAAGCAAGGCCTTGAATTGGAAGATTTTGACAATAATGATTCACATCGGACACACAATTCCTCACTACCCATTGGGTGTGTGTTTTGAGTTGCTCTTCTGGTCAGGGATTTGGAGTTGAACTGATTCATCCACACCTTATTCACCCGTCCCACAGAGACTGCAAGAGCATGCCATAGGCATTACACAACGTCTGGCCAGGATGTAGAGCATGGGCTGTGGTCACAGAACAGAGCAAAACTGAATGACCACACACAATTTCTGAGCCTTTCCCTGTGGCCCTGAGTTCTGCCTGAAAACCAGCCCAGTTAAAAGAAAGCTTCCTTTCTGCCTTGTGTCTTGTGCATGTCAAATGTGTTCCAATGGAAGGTTCTCACCATTTACTTCAAGTTGCTGCCACAGAAAGAAATTTTCACTTCTTGCATACCTCTGTTTAAGGAGGGCAGACAATTTAACCACATCCTGACAGATTTTTAATGATAATTTTGTATTTGGGAGTAGGAGACAGCAATGCAGTAGTGACAGAAACTTCATCAAACATCAAGGTCTAGGAGATGCTAACTGACAACTGAAAAGATGCTTCTGGTTGTCCATCTAAGACCTCACCAGTCAATTGTATCATCTTACTCACTATTGCATTCCCAATATCTTAGTTTTTTCTTTAATAACTAAGCCAGAGAGTCAAGAAAGATAGTATAGGGCTCAAGGTGTTTGTCTGCCCTCAAACAATAATAGGGGCCAATCCCTAAGGCCAGCAGAATGTGAACCTCAAAAAAAAGAATTAAACAATATTTTGTAAATATTTTAAAATTAATTGCTTCTGATTCTTCCCTGTACCACTTGCTAGCTACCTATTGTCCAGGGATAGAGATTCCCTGCATGGTGATGAATAATAGAGTTAAAAAAAAACTATCTAGTCTCACATTTAAGCACTACCACTTGCTATATAACTCTAAGAAACTCAAGCCATCACTATTAGCCTCTTTTCTTCACTGTAATAGTGTTTATATCACTTAGGTTATTGTGAGGGATCGATGGAATAGGAACACAGAATTGACTTATTGTTGATATTCAAATATTATCACCAATGTGCTACTGCTACTGGTGTTATATGCTTTTATGATAATAAAATATATCATGCCAAAAATATTAACTGGTGAGGGGAAGATGCCAGAAAAAGGCATCCAACAAGGAATCACATTGGATTGCATCCAAAGAAAATGTGAGGCACAAAACACTTTCATGTGTAGTAAATGGCAAGGGGCAATTTTTCTGAAAAGATAACTGTACATTTCATGACCATGATGGTGCTGAAGTGAGGATAAGTGATATTTTTTTATGATGAACAGATATTGGATTTTATCAAATGCTTTCTCTGCATCTATTTATATAATTATATGATTTTATTTTATTTTATTTTATTTTATTTTGTGGTTTTTTGGGGTCACACCCGGCAGTGCTCAGGGGTTACTCCTGGCTCCATGCTCAGAAATTGCTCCTGGCAGGCACGGGGGACCATATGGGGCACCAGGATTCGAACCGATGATCTTTTGCATGAAAGGCAAATGCCTTACCTCCATGCTATCTCCCGGGCCCCATGATTTTATTTTTCCTTTAGTTGATATGGTATTACATTGATTGACTTGTGTATTAAACCATCCTTGCATCTCTGGAATGAATCCTCCTTGGTCATGGTGTATGATCTTCTTGATGAGTCATTTGATCTATTTTTCAAGAATTTTGCTGAGCATCTTTTCATCTGTGTACATTAAGGATATTGGTCTGTAGTTCCCTTTTTTGTCATCTCTGTCTGCTTTTGATATCAGTGTGATGTTAAAAGACATAGGCAAAACATTCCAGGACATTGAGACTAAAGGCATCTTCAGGGAGGAAATACTACTGTCTAAGCAAGTAGAAGCAAAGATAAACAAATAGAGCTACATTAAACTGAGAAGCTTCAGCTTCAGGAAATAGTACTATGATACAAAGGTTACCAAGGAATGGGAAAAACTACTCAACCAATACCTATTTGATAAGTGGCTAATAGCTAAGATATACAAAGTACTAACAGAATTTAACAAGAAAAAAACATCTAACTCCATCAGAAAAAGGTGAGAAAAAAATGAACATTTTTTTATTTTTTTAAATGAACATTTTCTTAAATAAGAAATACAGATGGCCAACAGGCACATAAAAAGATGCTCCACATCACTAGTCATCAGGGAGATGCAAATCAAAACATCAATGAGGTATCATTTTACTTCACAGAGACTGGCACATATCACAAATAATGAGAACAATTTATGCTGGCGTGGATACAGGGAAAAAGGAACTCTCATTCACTGCTGGTGGGAATGCCATCTAGTCCAGTCTTTCTGGAAAACAATATGGATATCCCTCAAAAAATCTGAAAATTGAAGTCTTATATCATCCAGTATTACTACTAGTAGGGATATACATTAGGAACACAAAAAACACAATACAAAAATGCCCTCTATACCCAGATGTTCATTGTAACACTATTTATAACAGCCAGAATCTAGAAATAACCCAGATACCCAACAACAGAGGAGTGACTAAAGAAACAGCAGTACATCTACACAATGGAATACTATGAAGCTTTCAAGAAAAATGAAGTCATGAAATTTTCCTACATATGGATAGACATGGAGATTATTATGATAATTAAAATAAGTCAAAGAAAAGGGGATAGATATATAATAGTCTTATTTACATGTGGGATATAAGGAAAAAAATAAAAACTGTATGGTAATAATACCCAGAGACAATAGAGTGGAGGACTGGAGTACCAGCCTATGATATGAAGTTTGCCACAAAGAACAGTGAATGCAGTTAGAACAATAACTGCACTGACAAACACCATGACAATGATAGTGAGAGAGAAGCAGAATGCCTGTCTCATAGACAGTAAGGGAGTGAGGAGATGGGAGTCATTCACGGCAACATGAAGAGCTGTGTACATTCTATAACTGAAATCCAACAATGAACATTTCTGTGACCACTGTTTTTAAATTTAAAAAATATTTTTAAAATAAATAAGCTAATAAACTGAAGAATTAAGGATGCTACTAGAAAAGACAAAAAGTCTCAGTGGAGGGCCTGGAGAAATAGTACAATGGGTAAGGGCACTTGCCTTGCACATGGCTGGTCATTACTCAGCCCCTGACATTCTATGTGATCCCCTGAGCACTGCTAAGAGTAATATCCAAGTACACTACAGTAATAACCCCTGACTATCACCAAAAGTGACCCAAAATTAAATTTCAAAAATTAAAAAAGAGAGGGTATGAAAAGAAAATGTCTTTGCCCTATTTTTTCAGAATTGTGGCTACTTCAATTCTGAAAACAGTATATACATACATAGCTGATTCAGTTTTTAAAATAGTATAAAGTGGAGAACCAATGATTGTGTTGTTATATCATTTTTATTTCATTACAGTATAATAAAATAATTTCCCTAGTCATTGTTCAGAGAATGCAATATTTTGTTCTGAAGATCAATCGTTTGTCTCCTCTGAAGGTCATAGCTATGGATATTCCAGCTTCATATCTGTATGTTTCTTAAAAATGGAAAAATAAAGAAGTATGTCTCTATAGGTTCCCCTAGCCCTCTATCTTATGACCATGAAACAATCTCTCTGCCTCTAAAATACCTCTACTTTCAGGAAAATAAAGCTTTAGCTAAGCTACAATTAAATTTGATGATTGTGGTACATTTGACACATAAAGAAGTTGCATTCAAAATCCAAAAGAAAAGTTATTTTTAATTATCCATGTATCATCTAGCCCAGCTCCACTAAAGTTAATAAACAAAGATAGATCATGGCTATGTTGCCAGTGAATGTTTTCAGGATGCATGGAGCTTTCCCTTTTGTTATAATCCTTGGCACTAAAGAGACTTTGTTCCCTTCCCAGGATCTCGATAAATAATTGCACATGTTCATTTCCCTCTCCAGTTATCTCCTCTCTCTGTAGGTTTCAAACAAGAATGACTAGGCAGATGGAGACGTTGCTATCAGCAAAGAGCTGTGTGATATTTTGTGGCTATTTCTGTTCTTTCTCTCAAGTGTTAAAGTCCATTTTTCTCATCTTATGACTTTTTCTTCAGCACATGCTCACACCACACTCTCTATCCTTTAACGATCACACACAAGAATAAGTATAACCGTCAAGGCATTATGACAAGTCAGAGACAGAAATATTTGCAGACAGCACAGCTTCCTACAAAACTATGTATTATGGACTTTTGTCCATATAGGTGGACAAGATTTAAGTATTTAATAGCCCTTGTGGTTAATACAAAGGTATGCTGACCAAAAAAAGAAAAAAAGAAAGAAAACATAAGGCAAAAGGAATATATTTGATCAGAGGAGTCAATACCTAGGATTTTAAAACTTGTAAGAAATAAAAAGAAAGGAAATGGTAAAATAGCAAAAGGGAAAATAAATTTAAAAAGCAAATAATGTATTCACAATGGGAAGTCTGGTCTTTGTCTACAATTGTTAAATTTTTTTTTTACAATTGTTAAATTTTAATGGTTTTTAAGTATAATATCTTTGTTTAAGCACTATGGTTACAAACATGTAAACAAATATATTGAGAAATACATTGACCAAGGCACTTGGTTAAGTATGGAGAGGCACATTATTCCTAAATTCTCCTAACAGGGGCCAAAGCAATAGCACAGAGGGTAGGGAATTTGCCTTGCACGTGGCCAGCCTGGGTTTGATTTCTGAATTTCCATATAATCACCCAAACCTGCTAGGAGTAATTTCTGTGTGCAGAGCCAGGAGTAATCCCTGAGGCCCAGCCGGCAGGGCCCAAATTTCCCAATATTTTTTTAATTAAAAAAATAAAGTATCCTAACAGCCCCATGGATTTATCTATGATTTCTGTTTTTTCAAATAAATAAACAGATACTCAGAGTTTGAGAATCAGTTTATGCAGTTAATAGCAACAGCTTAGGTATTAGAACACATGTCTGCCAGACTTCCACATCTTGATTCTTATGTCATAAAACTGCCATGCTAATCATCTTCTTAAATATTTTTAATGGTTAGTGACAATGAACAGTGACAGAATTAGATTTTAGAGTCACCAGACACAATTCCAACCCATCTTGTCTCTGCTTGATATAAACAAGTGGCTATGGGTACTTTCTTGTCTAACACAGATTTCAGGTCTAATCTTTATACTTGCCTTTATCACATGAACACATTGAACTTAGGTCAGTTTATTACTTGGAGATGGAGTTATTCACAGGAACAGGTAACTATCTTGGCCTCTCTCAAGATTATGTAGAATCTTGAGACAGTTAAGTTAATAAAATAACTTTGAAACATCTGAAATGGAAAGCATTACTTGTATCATTTTTTTTCCTTTCTATCTTTGCATGCTCCTCAGTGAAGAATTTACTCCAATGTTTCTTCAGTTACATCCTTGAAGCCAGCTTTAACTTCTGCCACACGACATGCCCCCAAAGCATTCAGAACACACAGAGGAAACAGTGCTTCAGAGTATGCTAAGTCCACAATATGGATTATTCTACATGGATCATGGAATTTATATTACAATGCAACCCTATTTTGCAATTGAGGAAACTAAAACACAAAATATATCTCCTAAGGTCACACCAAACTGGGAACTAGTCATGTTGGGACAGGTATATAGAAGATGTAAGGGAGAACTCATTTACTTACCCATAACGCCACACTAATCCCGAAAAGTAATTATAAAAACTCTGAATGGGTGGAAAGATGCAGTATATCTGATAAATGCTGTCTCTTGTTAATGTTGAGACAGGCTGCAGCCAGTAAGCTGCAAGATGAATAAAGAAAATCTCTAGAAGCCCACTCATAACACACCACAGTGTTATCTCTGCCTCCATGACCCAGCAAGTCTTTACTCAGGTACCACCCAATCTTTCTACAGAATAAAGGTCAGTTTGTGTCAAAGGTTAGAGAAAGCCCATGTGAGAAGAAAATTTGTGGTAACCTTTGAGAGCAGAAATCATGGAAAGAGTGAAGTAGGAAAAAAAGAAAGGGTGTGTGTGTGTGTGTGTGTGTGTGTGTGTGTGTGTGTGTGTGTGTGTGTGTGTGTGTTTTCCTTGAGGCTGGGAAGGCACCCAAGGAGCCTGTAGAAGTAATGGGATATGGTGCAGATTACAAAAGTTTTGTTACAGCTGTAATAGCCTTTCACAAAGGCATGGCTCTCCAGAGAACCATATTTCATCTCAGCTTTCCCCACCACATAAGACAAAGGGTAAGGAACTGGAAGGCATGATTGGAAACTCCAGCTGGAGTGGAGGGAGCCCTGACGTCTCTGTCTCTGGGACACTCCCATCAAACACAAATGAACTGCACCCAAATGCTCTTGTCCTAACAGAATTTGGATCTCCTCCCCATCATCTGTTTATTTATTATTTTTTTCTTCACACTCTCCCTTTTGACAATGCATTGCTTAGCAACCTTCTGCCTTCTAAACAGCCCAGCACACAATTGTGTACACACATTTAGCAACTCTAGGGTGACATCTAAATGCCTCTTGATGGCCTCGTGAGGACCCACAGACCACTTACTGGGAAGAGTTTGTTCCTAGAATTTGTGTGAGTCAGAATTGCACCCCAGCTAGTTCCTTTGACTCTCTTAGCCCTTTGAGAATGAGAAAAGCCATGACTCTTTCTAATGGGAGGGAGTAAAGATAGACCTTAACGTGACCTAGGAGTGGGATGTGAGCGGCAGAGCCCATTGTCAGAGAATAGAACAAGTACCCTCTGACAGTCAGGTCTTTTGACTCAGTCCCCTGTCAGTCCCCCCGAGAGATTGGTCTGAAGGCTGTGGATTCACTTCAGAGCAAAAAACTCACTGAGGTACATTCCAGTTCTTAGGAATGAGGGACCAGCCATTATGTTTCTTCTGTTCAACAGTCCTACTTGTCCCTTTCATCAATGGATCACCTGGGAAATTAAGTTAGAGAAAGCATGTCCTGGTCTGAGCCACCACTCTGACTCAGAATATTCAGAAAGGTCTACAGAGCTAGTTGGAGAAGATCCAGCTCTGTTGTCTAAGGGAGGCTGAACAATGATTTTTTTTTTTGTCTTCCATTGTCAAATAAAATACAAGAAAGGAAGTATAACTTAATGAATTGTAATGAGACTCACTGTATTGTAGTTAGCACAGTGGCAAAGAAGTAGTGTCTTTTGCATCTTAATTCTCACTCCCAAAGGAGTGATCCCTGGTGTGAAGACTAGATCAAAAATCCCTGGCATGCTGTACCTTAGCTATGCATTTTTATTTTGTTTTGGGACCACCCCAGCAATGCTCAAGGTTTAGTCCAGACTCTGCATTCAGGAATCATGCCTGGCAGCCTTGGAGGACCATATGGAGTGCCTGGATCAAACCAGGGTTGGCCATGTGCAATGCAAGCACTCTATCCACTCTGATAATGGATCATGGATGAATGTGCCTTATAAGTATCCTTTTATTGGTGGTCCCCTGCCCTTTCATGCTCACCTCCTTCCCATGTATCTGTTGAAGAATCTGGGGCATTGGAACTGAGGATTTGAAATTAGGCCATTAAAAAAAAGAAAAAGAGGGATAAATGAATAGGCTGACTTTCTCCTTTGCCTTTTTTCTGCTTTTTCATCGTGGAGTGGTAAATACAGCAAAAAGGTCTTAGCAGGGTGAGTGGAGGGTACATCTTTTGAAGGTGTAACAATGTCTTGCAGTCTCCAAAGCCAGGCCCCTTTCCCTGCCCCTCTCCCAGCTGGCCTCTGCTCACAGGTGTGGCTGTGGGTCACTGCCTCAGCCTGCACCCCCAGACAGCTAAGCACTGGAGCTCTGACTGCAGCTTGGAATCCTCAATGGAAAAGCTGCTACAATCTCCTGAAGTGAAAAGCCTGAAGGCTTTATCCTTGTCAAGAATGGCTCTGACAAGACAAAGACAGCCTGGTAACCAGAGAGGCCAGTGGGGAATCTAGACACCTGCCTGCCTTTCTGCCTCCCATCAATGCTGGGCTCAGCCCAGGATCCTTTCTTCCCTATTTTGGGCCTCAGTTTCTCCTCTTGATAGGGTGCAGAGGTGAGCATCCATCTTCTGGAAGCACGTGGTCACGCATGTTTGCAAAGCCCCCCACACACACACCCGCTTCCCCAGGGAGGGAAGGCACCTGTGTAAATAGAGCAGCAAGAAGCCTGGTGCTTGTTAGCTCTTTTTGGAGACTGCAGCCCTGATACTGGGGCTGAGGGTTGGGGGCTGGGAGTGTGTGCAGAGGGAACAATGCAGGCTCTGTTTGCCCAGCTGCAGCTCTCACCTTCCCCTTTGCTGCACCACGCTCAGCCCCCACCTAGTTTCTCTACTGTTGGAAGGGAAGGAGGGGGCCCAAGGTCTGTATTAGAAAGCACTGACTACTTTTCAGGCTCCAGTCAGAGGAAAATTCAGTGTGGTGTTAGGAAAAAGGGAAAAAAAAAACTCAAAACACAAAGGGAGATTTTTGTTGAATTTCTAAGATCACTGTCCCCATTGTTTGGGCTTCTTTGGAGAACTGCCTCATTTGAATCTTGCCCTACACTTCCCAGGAGTGTTTAGAAAATATCTTGATCCTACTTTCTCTTACTGCATGATTACAGCCAGGAGCCCACAGCGATAAAGAGGAATTATTCTTACTTACTTCACTTACATAGATTTTAGTACACATCCCCAGCAAGGAGGAAAAGAGAACAAAAAAGATTGCCAGTCATTTGACACAAAAGCTTCAACTTAGCACAAGTGAGGTATGAACTGGGAATTCACGTTTCTTCACTCTAGCTCAGGACAATTTTTCTTAAAATGTTTTTAACCTAAGAGCCAGTGATGGGACTCTAATGATAGAACACATGTTTTTATGGAGAAGATCTTGGGTTCAACTCAGGCAGTGCATCTACCCATTGAACACTGCTGGGCATGACTCCTGGGTGCTACCAGACACTACCATGTACCAGGAATGCCTTTCCACACCACAAAACTAAATAAAGTTTTAAATATATATTTTTAAATGTGCATTGGCCAAGCTAATTTGACCCAATGTGGTTCCAAACTTAGACAAGCACGGCATATTTTTAAGTTCAAAAGATGAACATTTTATTAATGTTGAAAATGATTGCAATCTCTTCAATGAAAGTACTTAAAAACAACTAGATTACTGCAAGGTGCTACTTTTTTGGTAAATTTTCTATAGTAATTTTGATTCACACTATCAAGCTTAAGTAGTATGGCCTAAATATTTCTTTCACAACTGCTAACGTTAAATAGATTTGCTTGATTCTGCTAACTTTGCTGAAACTAAGAGTGTCCATGAGTTCTGAAGTTATTTATCTAGTGATAGAACACATGTGGTTAATATCAGGGCTTCATTAAATGAATTGCAGTCAACCAACAGCATTTGCTTTTGTTAATGAAAATATACTTGATAGAGTATAGATATAATTGTTAAGAGATTACAATATATTAGGGAAAAGTGGAAAATTGACACACACAAAAGCAGACACACAAAGAAAAAGACTACATGAAGACAGAAGCATACAAGCTAAGAAACGCTAAAGATGTCAAAACTGCCAGAACTAGCAGAAATAAAGAACTTTCAGCTTAAGCCTCCAAACAGATCCTGCCCACACATGGATTTAAGGCTTGTAATCTCCAGAACTATGGAAGAATAAACACCTGTGGTGCTAAGCCACTCAATTTGTGGTTCTTGGTTATAAAAACCTTAGAAAAATCATACGGGGTCCAACATTTTAGTATTACTTGCTTAAAGTCCACAGAGGTGTGTTAAGACTTGCCTGCCTTTTCTCTGGTTTCTCAGCTTTCTGAATGCCCCTAAGTCAACACCTCTGATGCCCACAAAACCATCCTTTTGGTCTGAGCTATCCCTCTAATAGCGCTTCTCACAGTCATGCCTCTTATTAAGTATGCATGCATGGTGTGGTGCAATCAGGTCAAGTTGCCGATTGCATGTCTGTTGCCTTTTAGCGCTGTGTTTTATTTCTGTTCACATAAATATAGAAGGCCATTTGGAGAGCAGCCTGACTTGGCAAGGAGTCCTTTGGCAATGCTGCCAGTTTGGAATATCTCTCCAATGAGTTATGAGTTGATGGGGACTAGGCCTCAACCATTGCTCCCCTGAGTCCTGTTTTCCTCTCAAGAAAGTAATGCAGCAATTCTCTCACACTCCTTTTCTTTTCCAGGAACAGAAACAGATCTTCAGTCAGAGCCTGGGGATGAAGGTGAGAGGATCAAGGATATTCCCTTTAGGTCTGCTCAAAATATGTATTTAATGGTGCTTCGTTAACCACTGTTCATTGTTCATCAGCATATGTATTGAGAGTGAGAGCTTCTGGAACAACCTCATTAAGTCTACTGCTTCACAGCTTGAGCAAAAAGTACATGCCATTCACACACTGAGACATTTTACCTGGAGATTGTCAGAATTCTACAGGGGAGAACATGGAAGAGTCCGAAGCAGATAGCTGAACTGGCAGAGTGGGCCTGACCAA
>PVKC010005253.1:0-34680 GCA_004027635.1 Crocidura indochinensis | reverse complement strand
TAATTTCTTCATCATCCATCTTTTTTATTATAATTTTCATTATTATGCTAATAATAATATATGGGTTCCTCCTGCCTTAAAGAAATACTTGTTCTAGCAATATATTTTCCTACATAAGTTTAATATTAATAAAAGAACTTGAGATTTTTTTCCCTTACCAGGCTTGGCAGTTTGAGTCATAGATTTCTACATCAAATTTACAAGAAATATAGTACTAGAAGACAGCAGTACATAGCTCAGAGCAAAAATAAGTCATAAATGGGCAGCGGCAACCTGGGCTTAAAGAGTAAATCAGTGTTGTACTTTGGGAATACATGACCTTCATTTTTTTATTATAAATTTTCTTATAATACGAAAAGAAGAAAAGAAAATTCTTAGTCATCAAATAGGAAAAAATAATTCTATTTTATACAGCAAAGAGAGAGATTTAAAATTATAAAAAATAACCACAGTACTGTTAACCTCTGTGGTTGATGTGCTAATTATTTTACATTTCTCTAATCATATTTTTTCATTTCCAAACAAATATTTATAGGTGTATGTGCTTATATATGTCTAATCACCACCGGATATGTTAGCAATGAATTGTGCACTTTTCCATTAAATTATTCAATTAAATAAGTTTTTAAAAATAAATTAGGGGCCAGGCGGTGGCGCTGAAGGTAAGGTGCCTGCCTTACCTGTGCTAGCCTTGGACAGACCTCGGCTCGATCCCCCGGTACCCCAAATGGTCCCCCAGGCCAGGGGCGACTTCTGAGTGCATAGCAAGGAGTAACCCCTGAGTGTCACTGGGTATGGCCCAAAAACAAAATAAATAAATAAATAAATTATACATTAACATTCTAATGCACTATGAATATATCCCAATTTTAGACTATTCTGTCATTTTTAGATACTTATTCAAGACTATAGAAAATTTAAAATCTTGCATTTTCTTAAATATTTCATTTTGTTATTAATTTTGACTCTATGAAATACCTAATTTTAATAAATTTCATTAACCAAAAATTGAGTTTATAATAAAACATAAGTTTAGCTTATAATATTATTGTTCTAATTTTGCTTCTTTTTATCATTTAGCTAGATACAATGATCTATTTTTTAACCTACTATGGATATAGTTTTTCCTAATATTAACTGATTTTTCTGATTACCATTATTAATTCTATGAATATAATTGTTTGCTTTTATACTAATCCCTAATAATTTTACATCATGAAAAATCATTTCTTCTTTTATTTCATTTGTCAAAATGATGCCACATAGAATTTCTCTCCCATCGTTCTAAACAATCCCTTACATTGTTTTAAACAAGTCTCAGTATCTTGAAAAAAATCTATAAATAAAAACTTTAGAATTAAAGAAAGGAAAAAAAATAGTCCTAAGTTAGCTTTCCACCACAGCAAGTTCCTTTAAACTGCAATAGCATTTTCTTTCTATCTTTCCTACAGCAGATATTTTTAGTAGTAGCATCTCTAGTAACTTCTTTCTTTACTAGAAATTTAACAGAGCAAACTGTTGACTTTCACATATAGATTTATTTTTGAATTTTGTTTTGTTTTGTTTTCAAGGGAGGTCACGCTGGCAGTTCTCAGGAGTTACTCCTGGTTCTGCGCTCAGAAATTGCTCCCTGCAGACTCAGAGGACCATATGGGATGCAGATAACCCCACCACCGTCCATCCTGGTCTGGCTGTGTGCAAGGCAAAGACCCTACTACTGTGCTATCTTTCGGCCCCCTACATAGATGTTAATTATCCCTGTCCCTACCTCTTGCTGGGGTTGGTTGCACCCAATTTTATTAAGAATGTAAAAATTGGGCTGGAGAGATAGCAGAGCGGGGAGTAAAGGAATTTGCCTTGCACGTAGCCAATCCGGGGCAGACCCGGGTTCAATTCCCAGCATCCCAATATGGTCCTTCAAGCCTACTTGGAGCAATTTCTGAGGAGTAACTCCTGAGCATCGCTGGGTGTGACCTCAAAACAAAATAAAACAAAAAAAGAATGTAAAAATTTAGCAATCTAATTTGTCATACAAAATAACTAATCAGATTACCCAGATAAACGTCAATCAGATTGCCTTGATAAAAAGACCTTTTCATCCCAGGCGATCTTCAGCAGCCTATCACAGAAAATGGACATGGAGACCGAGATTCCCTCATGCCAAACTGGTCTTCAGGGCCAGGTCTGGCAACTGGGCTCTGAGGGGAAGGGAGAGGAAGGAAACTCCTCCTGTATTCATACTGGACGTTCTGCAGTGGTGTCTTTTCTTACAAATACTCATTTTCATAACCGCAAATGCGCCCGCGCGACAAATATACTTTTTAAGCATTATCTAAAAATGTTCTTTATTCTAGATGGTTCCTAGGAAAGGAAACAGAATGCCAAAGATTTGGATGATAGCACTCAAATAGATCTTTAAAGTCAGCCTTTATATGGACGTGACTTTCCATACTGACTCCAAACCAAAATCACGAACAAATCATGATATATATATGTATATGTATATACATATATATGTGTATATAGCCCCTATCATGTACTATCTCTCCCCTACCCCTGTGCCTCTTCTATCCCCTCATATCCCAATCCTGATCCATTATCTTCCCCTATTTTAACCCTCTTTACCCCAGTTCCTAACTCGGTAGGCACCAAGATTGACCTCCTGCCCCAACAGACCACCTTCCAGCTCCTGAGTGAAAGACACCCTCTGGGTCCCCGTTCTCATGCCTCAGCAAAGAACTACAACCAGCACGCCTACTGACTCATGCTTGATGGCTCCTCCACCCCCACCAAATCGTGGACTGTTGCACGATACAGGAATCACCCTCAGCAAAACTCCAGCTCAAAGACACTATATGGTCTCGTAATGCAGCAAAGCAGCTCTCAAACTCAATTCCAAGGCCTGTGAATCGAAAAGTACCTTAGCTTTCACTCCCCACAAGAATACATCAAAAGACTTAATTGGGAGTCTTATATTGCCTATGGAAGTTCAATACCTGTATAACAATACATCTTAAGATGCGTATTCCTAAATATACAAGTAGCCTCCTCTACCACTTGTTTTATTCGAATACCTTTTCATTTTAATTCAGTTTTATTTATTTGTTCTATTTTAATATATACATTTTTTTCTCTATCATTTGTGCTGCTTGATACAAAAAGCCTTGACTGGGATAAAAGTTCAGAACAAAACCAGACGACAGAGACTGTGGTGTGCAGCCTGTCATCCTTACCCAGAATAGCACCAGCAACACAGTATGACACCATCCGTTTTTGTATAGGCACAGTAAAAAAGGGGAAAACCATAGACACAGAAACAAGATCTTATCTTCTAGGGATAAGAACTCACTTTTAATAGCAGAAGGGTGCCTCCCATCCTGAGATATGTGCCATGTGGATACAAAGAAGCATCCACCAGCCACTTCAGGAAAGTAACTCAGTTTATTGTAGGTGGGAAATGGATATTTACATTAGGGGAGAGTAGGACTCTTACTCAGCTAATCACATACGATGTGCTATAGGAATGATACAGCGTGTGTGTTCATGTGTTTAGGGAAGACAGGGTACAGGGATTAGGGAAAGCTGGCATGTGTTCTAGGTGTTAAAACAAGGTATGTGCTTAAGGTGAATAGCTATATATAATATCAGATACACATACCATCAGATACAGACAGGCCTGCTTCACTTTCTTTTTTTTTTTTTTTTGGGTCACACCCGGCAGTGCTCAGGGGTTACTCCTGGCTCCATGCTCAAAAATTGCTCCTGGCAGGCACGGGGGACCATATGGGGCATCGGGATTCGAACCGATGATCTTTTGCATGAAGGCAAAACGCCTTACCTCCATGCTATCTCCCGGGCCCCTATTTCACTTTCTTATAACAGTCATGTCACTTAGTTCTCACTTCAAAATTTAGAGGAAATATCATTGATTTCCTGAAATGATGACCCACTTAATATTTTTGTCATCATAAATTTGTTTATGAACTATACACTAACAAAAATTCATTCTTTATTAGGTTCTAAGATCATGACCTGAGCATTGTACATAGTATTTGTAAATAAACTAGAGAACTGACTAAACTATTTGTCATCCATTTTTCAAAGAATCTGTTGTGATAAAATCATGGAACAATCAATGTGTTTGCACTTATACGTTATTTAATTAATAAAATGTAAAAAATATATCAGGTGTTTAAGATGTGATAAAATATCAAATAAAATGCTGCGTGAAGTTAAGATGGCCAGAAAAGCATTGCTCATTGGCAACATAGATAGAGAAAAACTATGTTTTTTTCTATTCTATTTTATTTATTTATTTTTGGTTTTTAAAGCACACCTCATTGTGTGTTCAGGGCTTATTTCTGGCCCTGTACTCAGAGTTCACAGCTGGTAAAAGTAAGGCACAAAATATGCTGCTCAAGAGTGCCTGATTAGGCTATATGAAAGAGAAAAAATTTTATGGACTGTACTATCATTTTTGTACCCCTGCATTTTCTTCAAGTCACAACTTATTTAGAAGAAAACCTATATAAAAGAGCAATATATAAGTATAGGTTCAAATGATAAGGGTAGCATTTGAACTAAATGGGAGTCTATTTATAATTAGTACTTCTCAATTATTTTCCAAATAACTAAGCACTTCTCTATAAATATTGAAAATTCAAAACAGATAATTAAATAGCAATGCTCAAATTTTGAAATCTCTACTAGCTGTGGAAAACATTACTGACAAAATGATTTTAGGAATTCTGTGTTTTTTTAAAACTAAGAAATTTGTATTAAAGCATTGTTAAATATTTTCTAAAAGTAATGTTACAAAAGAGTAACATGCATTAAATCTTTATAATCTCAAAAGTAATATGGCAATCATATTACAAACATATTGCATTAAATTATTTCTACCCTGATATATAAAAATACATATAAAATCAGAAATTTTATGAACACTCAATTCATGGATAGCTCTACTAGAAAGCAGAACCATTTATATAGCTTCTCTCTGAGAAGACCTAAGAAGTACTAGAAAGATGAGAAAATTTACCTATGAACATATTTTTCTCCTATTTACTTAGTTAATTATTCTATAAATATGTTACTTCCTCTTTCAAAATATTTCAGATCTCTGGACTGTCAATCTTGTACTTCAACAATCAACACTTTCACTTAAGAGAAAAGCAATGCTTTTATTGCTGCTTATTAAAATAATCTTCAGATACATTTTGAATATTAATGATAAATTTATCAAAATATTTGTGAGGTATTTTTTGATAACTTGCTTATCACTTTACATTACTTTAACCTCTAATTTCAAACAGATGAAAATATTATACCTTGTGTATCTGGCAAAGTCTAAACAGATACAATTCTTGCCTGGAAAAATAATCTTTATAAACAGATTTTAGTATTTTCCAGTTTACTTTGAAATTGTAAGCAACCTCTTAGAAGAATTTGAACCTATGAACTAAAGAGTTTTTCCTCATATCTCATGAGAAGCTTATTCTAACAAAAAGTAACTTATAATGAGATTCCTGATCTAGCAAAATCAAGATACAATAAAGTATGCAAAACTTAGAATGCTCTTTACTCATATAACAATAAAAGAAATGCACGTATCAACACAGATATATTATTGGCTCAAACAAAAACGAAAGCCAGTACTTTGCTGAAAGGGCAAAAAAGGTTTAATTATCACATTTTGGATAATCATGTTTAATATTCTATATATTTTTAAAGTAACAATTTAATTTCCTCACAAATCATGGCAAATGTCAACACAATGAGTAATTTATTTCCTATTTAAATTCCACTTGAAATTTGTAGATGATCAAATTCCATGTTAAAATAGTAATATAGTACACATTTACTCTCAGAGACTAAATTGAGTTTCTATAAATAAATAAATAGAGATTTAGAAACTACAATGTGTTCAATTCTATATGTTAGAGATATAATGATAAAGTTAATATTTGCATCAAGGACCTTTTTGTCAAGGAGAAGATTTTATAAAGCAGTAATAGCAATACTAATGAGAAAATACTACATGAAGTTATATTAAAGAAATCATAGGAACAGAACTCTCCCTTTTCATTTTACATAGATTCAATCAACCTGGAGTGACTTAATCGTTTTGGTTTTATTTCAGTTTAGATTTGTGCACTATGAATTATGATCTAATTAGCATCCATATTAGAATTTACATAAACCAAATCAGGAAAATATATGACCATGTATTGAAACTTATTTCCTATCAAATGTTCCTAATAAACTATTTTCAAAGACAAGACTCAAAAGACAAAACTTGAAAAACTTAGAAAAGGTAGAATAAATAATAAGATTAATCACCTTAAATAGATAAAAATTAATAAGAATAAACGTATTTCTATGGTTATTGTGTATTAATAACAATAGTCTGATATAGATATTATTCTCACTGTTTATTGGAAGAAGAGGGTTATATAACTTCTCCATAAAGTTAGAAATTGAGAAAAGAGAAGATATGGGTCTGATCACAAATAATCCTAAATTTAACCATCACTATAGACTATCAACCTAACTAATGGAAACTAGAGCATTACTTGTTTTAATAGCAAGTCAGGGTAATATGACTAGGCACATATTAATTATAAATGTAATCAAATTTCAAATTGGGGTTGAGGTGGGGTGGAAAGATAGTATGGTGGGCAAGGGACTTGTTTTATTCAGCTGACATAAGTTTGATCCCAGAAGTATCTCTTCGGTGCAGAGCCAGGACTGACTTCTGAGCATTACCAGTATGAACAACAATAAATTTAAAAAAAATGAGGGAACTAAAAAAGAGCTTCTCTTCTCTGTCTTTCTTTTTACTTTTACTTTTCTACATTCTCTTCTGATTATATATGCAATTTATTACTTTACTAAAAAACAGCAGTAGATGTATCAACTAATGAGGAACTAAGAGAGAGACAGAAGTAGTACTTAGATTCCTCCTCAGTATTTAATATATGATATATAATCATGTAATATATACTAATTCAATGATATTTTAAGTTTATACTTAAAATAATTCTACAAAGTTTTCTTTTAAAATATTGTTTCCTTTCTCTAAAACCCTTATCTTGTGATCATGCAGGCAAATTGTTACTTTTAAGAAATGAGTCTTCCATCTTCCATCTGTCATCTTGTTTTTAATCATTTGTCTAGACTCATTGACTCTCCATCAGCAGTCAATCCAGGACATTATTAGATTGCAAATCCAAGTCCACCCTAAATAAATCAGTCTCTCTGGTACATAATTCATAGAATATGTGCTTTAACAAGCTATGACAATAATTTTAATGCTTAAATATAAGAAACATGGAAATTAGCTCTATAAAGTCCAACAATTTTTTCCTTTATTTTTCCTTTATTTATTTATTTATTGATTGATTTTTGGACCACACCCTGTGATGCTCAGGGCTTAATCCTGGCAATGCACTCAGAAATCGCTCCTTGCTAGGGGGACTATATGGAATGCTGGGGGATCGAACTAAGGTTCATCTTAGATTGGCCACGTTCAAAGTAAACGCCCTACCGCTGTGCTATCACTGCACCCCCCCCCAAATTTATTCTTACCGGTACATTAAGATTTTGTTTTTTGGATTGAATTATAAATTACTCTATTTCCTGAATTTTATTGGATAATTTATTCTATTATTCATAGAATAATAATAAAATTCATAATTTATTCTATTATTCATAGAATAATAATAAAATTCATAATTTATTCTATTATTCATTACTCTAGCATCATGATGGTATGCATGTGTATATTTATCTTTGTTGTAGAATACCACTAATTTCTAGAAGTGTAAACATATTGAGAAGTCTGCATTCACTGCTGATGGAGAGTCAATGAGTCTAGACAAATGATTAAAAACAAGATGACAGGGGCCCGGGAAATAGCATGGAGGTAAGGCGTTTGCCTTTCATACAAAAGGTCATCGGTTCGAATCCCGGTGCCCCATATGGTCCCCCGTGCCTGCCAAGAGCAATTTCTGAGCATGGAGCCAGGAGTAACCCCTGAGCACTGCTGGGTGTGACCCAAAAACCAAAAACAAACAAACAAAAAAAAAACAAGATGACAGATGGAAGATGGCAGACTCATTTCTTAAAAGTAACAATTTGTCTGCATGATCACAATATACGGGTTTTAGAAAAAGGAAACAATTTTTAAAAGAAAACTTTGTAGAATTAATAATAAACTTCCTTTTAGGCTAGCCCCAATAAGCACACTACCTTTCTCTCTCTCTCTCTCTCTCTCTCTCTCTCTCTCTCTCTCTCTCTCTCTCTCTCTCTCTCTCTCTCTCTCTCTCTTTTAAATATGGAACACTTCAAGAATTTGCCTGTCATCCTTGTGCAGGGGCCATACTAATCTTCTCTGTATCATTCCAATTTTAGTATATGTGCTCCCGAAGCGAGCACTACCTCTCATTTTTAAGCTTGGAAAGAAAAGCAAGTAATACAGTAGTTAGGTTTGGATAAAAGGTAAGATAAAGACAACTTTTTAAAGCACTCTTAGCCCAAAATGTTTTCCTTATCTGTTTGTTCATATGGTTTTTATACTTGGAAAAGAATCATTGTTTAGTTTTGTTAACAGTCATGTTTTCCTGTAAACAAGGAGCTAGAATAACAGTACAGCTGGGAGGTTATAGCAGCCTACCTAGGATACGTTTCCTGCATTCCACATCGAGCCCTGTCTGAGCATGACCAGAAGTAATCCATGAACAAAAAGCCTAAAATAAACTTTAAGCATCCTTTATTGCATCATTGGGCATGGCTTCCAAACCAACAAATAAGCAGAAATGATAAAAATACAAGCAGAAATGTTACAATTAACAAAGCTTCTCAAGAAAAAAAAAGCAAAAATCATGGGAGACCTCACCAGCAATATAAAAATTTCTGAAAACAGAATCAGGAAACTCAAAAAGGAAGTGGAGTAAACTTTCATAAAATAATAGAGGGTGGAAAAAAATCAATACAAACAGATAAAAATCATCAAAATAAACAAATTAAAATAATAAAACTTGGAGAAGAAGTGATAGTACAGTGGTAAGGCGTTTGCCTTGCATAAGCCAACACAGCATGGACCCAGTTTGAATCCCAGCATCCTATATGATCTTCAGAGCCTGCCAGGAGTGATTTCTGAGTGCAGAACCAGGAGTAACTCCTGAGAATCCCCAAAAATAAATAAAATAAAATAATAAAACTTTTGGATAAATCAACACAAACAAGATAAGAATCATTGCTGTTCTAGAACCTGGAAGAAAATAACTTTGAAGAAGAAAAAGTCAAAGGCATTATTGCTAAGATTCCCAGAGCTGAATAATACTTGTACCCACATCATGGACACCTGAAATGTATCAGCTAAAAGATAGCCAAATAAAAATACCCTGACACATCCTAGTCACAATTATGAAAATCACGCATAGATATAATACTAAAAGTGAAAAAGTCAAAAAGAAAATTTACATACAAAAAAATATCCTTATGATCTACAGCAGATTTCTCATTAGTAATCCTCCAAGGCCAAAGGCAGTGGTGATATAGAATGAAAAAAAAAATCAACAACAACAAAAAAAAATGACTCACCAATAATATATCACTCAACCAGATTCTCATTCTTATATGAAGGAAGATACACATCTGCATGGATAAAAAACAGCTTAAAAACTTTACAGAATCAAAATCAATCCTAAAAGAAAGGGTGGAAATTTGAGATAAACAAACACAAAACACAAAAACTTCTACAATGTGATGGCACAACATTCTGTGACAAAAGACCAGATTAAATTAGATTCACTAGCAAATTCTTTCAGACCTTCGGAAAGGACCTATTTTCATCCCTTTTCAAACTCATTTAGAATATTATATAAACAGGAATATTTTGTTTTTATGAATTTAAAATTACCCTAATTCCAAACATACAGAGAATCACCACAAGACAGGAAAATTACATGTTGATGTCATTGATGAGCATAGATGCAAACTTTCTCAACAAAATACTAGCAAATAGAATCCAACAAATTAAAAAATTCACACACAGTGATCAAATAGGATTCATTCCTGGGCTGCCAGGTTGGTATGCCATATGTAAGTCAACATTATATATAACATTATATATATATTATTATATATATAATAATCAACAATATAACATTATATACCATATCTATCAAAGAAAAATAGAACTCATATGATCATATTAATAGATGCAAATATAGCTTTTTTATTTTTTTTAATTATTTATTTTTGGGTCACAACCATGGGTTACTCCTGGCATGTTGCTCAGAAATCACTCCTGGCACTTAAGATAAAGGTATCTTCAAAGATGAAATGCCACTGACCATGTAAGTAGAATTAAAGATAAAATAAAGGAGCTATATTAAATTAAGAAGGTTCTACATCTCAAAGAAAAGAAAAATCAGAGTACAAAGATAGAATGGGAGAAACTATTCATTCAATACCCATCAAATAAGGAATAAATAGCTAAAATGTATAAGGTACTAGTAGAGTTTAACAAGAAAATAAAATGGAATGACTTTGAAAAATATGGAGAAGAGATGAACAGACATTTCCTCAAAGAAGAAATACAACTGTCAAAATATACATGCAACAAATCTCCACACCACTAATCATAAGGAAGATGCAAATCAAAATTACAATGGACTATCATTTCAAACAATACATCTCAAACTGATACACAAAAAGAAAAAGAATATTCATTGTGGAGCAGAAAGGGATTTACATCACTGTTGGACATAATATGAACTGGCCCAACCTTTTTCAAATACAATATGAAAATTATTTTAAAAAGTAGAAATTGAGCTCACATATGACCCATGAATACCACTCCTGGCAATACAAACTAGAGATCCAAAAACACAATGCATAAATATCATATATGTTCATTATAGTACTACTAAAAATTTCTAGAATCTGAAAAAGAATCAAGTGTCTGAAAACAGATGAATTTATAAAGAAAAAACAAACTGCTACATCAACACAATGAAATACTATATAGCTGCTAAGAAAAATAAAGCCATGAAATTTGCTTATTGGAGAGTAATCAAATTAAAACAGCAAGTTTGACTTGTTGAGCAGAATTGTAGTTGGTATACTGTTGTGGTCAAAGATGGGCCAATCATCCCACCTTTCCCTGAGGATGAACCATCAGTGTAATATGCCAGAGCATTGGGAATCATAGAAGAGCAGATGATGGAAGATATTATAGTGTCCTGAAAAATTTCCAGACTTTCCAAGGCAGGTAGTAGGAGGCATGTTCTCCTGAGAAATCAGCTAAATCTTTTTGAAGAATTTCATTGAGGGCCATACTGTTTCAATTTCTTTCTTAGGGATGAGTAGAGCAATGGCATAAGGGTCATAGTTCAGTAAAGCATGCATTTGCTGTGTCTCTTTAATTGAAATGTGAATATTAGTTCCAAATATGGCACAAGGGGACAAGGCTGTTTATTGCACAAATAGATATATTCATGTTGGTCTAATCGTTGTGTAGTTGTAGTCACTGCGGTGGGTGACTTAGAGCAGCAAACCTGGAAAGAAAGGACTTCTGGAGCCTGTCCATAAAAGAAATTGTAATTCCTTTTAAGCCTTAGGGGTTAATTTCCTTCAACTATCCAGGGTGGAGTCCCCTTCAAGGATGAGGAACTATTTACTAAGCTCTGAGTTGCAAAGGCTGAGGGAAAGGTAGACCAAATTAATGTCTACCAGCAAATTTTGAAAGTCATTAAGAATTTTAAGTTCTTCCTAGTTCATGAAAATTTTCAAAGGAAGCACTATAGTGTTCTCAAGTTTTCTCATTGGTAACCTGCAATCTAGCCACCAGCAAGCATGTCATTATATCTTCACATAATATCTGAGGCTCCCTGTCATTAGAATATGAAAGAAAGTTATGCATATGAGAATATCATAAGCATGAGTAAACCTTGCACAAAAAGGGCATAAATCCACATCAATAAAATATTGACACATGGTAGGTGAGTTAGTCATTCCCTAGGGTGAAATAGTCCACTGAAATCTGCACATACGTGCCTTAACATAGAAAAGGAAATGAAAAATACAAAGCATTTAACACTTGGGTGTGTAGGGATATTATAGAAATATTCTTTTATGTCTATCACAACCAGTGGCCAGTCTTTAAGAATTGTTGCCAGGGCAGGAAGTCTGATATGGAGTGTCTCTATGGAAAACACAGTAGAATTAACATTCCAGAAGTCAATTAACAGCCACCATTTGGCAATTTCTTTTGTATAACAATGACAAGAGAATTCCACCATGAAAATGAAGTTTAAATATGTCCTGGCGCTGGAGGTAAGGTGCCTGCGCTAACCTAGGACGGACCTCGGTTCGATCCCCCAGTTCCCCATATGGTCCCCAGTGCCTGCCAGGAGCGACTTCTGAGCGAATAGCCAGGAGTAACCCCTGAGCGTCACTGGGTGTGGCCCAAAAACCAAAAAATAAAAAAATAAAAAATAAAAATAAATATGTCCTAATTTAAGCCGTTCCTCAACCAAATCTATCAGAGTTCTTAACTTTATGTGGTTGAAAATCCACTGAAGTGTCCACACAGTATTGTAAGTCTTCCACTGACTGAGAGGGGGTGGATGCTGAGGCACCGAAGTCCTATTTAGAGAGTCACAGCCTTTGAATTAGGAGTCACAGAGCGCCTGGAGGAGCAGCCTGAACAGACATGTCATTGTTGGTGCAAATCCCAACCCCATAGATTCAGGGGCATGAAGGCTACATCGGGCTGGCAGGTGGCTACAATCCCCTATGGGCTAATTCATTTTAACCATCTAACATTAGTTCATAGGAATTCTGAGGAGAACAGAAGAAGGGAAATTGCCTACTACATATAGGCCTTAAGGTATTGTCTGTAGTGCCCAGTTACAGTTCCATTATTAGAAAGACATGATAGAAATATTGGCTCCAATGTCAATCACTCCTCTAAACTTCATCCCATGAATCTCAAGAGTCAAAGGTGGGTACTTGTCCTCTGTAATATTTTTCCAGTATAATCAGAGTCTATTACCCCAACATGAACAATGATACACTTAAGAGTAAGAGAGCCTGTCACTAGGAGTAGGACTACAGTGCCTGGTAGAATCGGCCCTTTAATACCAGATTTTAGTTTTTAGGAGCATTGGGGCAGTGCTACTTTTTTAAAATTATTTATTTAAAGAAAATGTATCACTTTGTTGACATAATTGATCACAATGGGCAGTACAATTGTAATGGTTTCAGGGCAGGATATATCAAAAGTAGCACTCTCCATGGTAGAGGATTGTAGTGAACTATTGAATGTAGCTCTGTAAACCCAGGTTGTGGAGGAGGTGCAATCATGAGTGTCCTCTAATTTTATGGGGCCTGTGGTTTGCCCCTTACCCCGTTTTCTGAGACAGGTTTGTTGGGGTCTGTAGAAATGGCCTAATTCATCACTAACACATCTACCCTGAGCTTGCTCTATCTCCAATTTCTAGAGTCAGGATTATGAGAAAAATGATAATCTTCTGCACAATGGTTTTCCCTGCCTCATCTTGGACAAGGTCTGGGTGGTGGTCTTGAGGGGGCAAGGTTGGGAGTGGCTCTGTATTCCCTGTGGAGAAGGCTTCACTTACCACAATTGCAACATTTATTTTGAGCTGCCTGATCACTGCATAGACCTCAATAGTATTCACACATTTTTGTTGCTTAATAGATCCAAGATTCTGACTCTCTTTTAAATAACCCATGACATACTCGCTCTGATGGGGCACGGGTTTGCCTGACAATCTTAATTAGCATTTTCAAAAGCTAATTGCCTCAACAGGTGTTATTGTGTCTATTTACACTTAAGCTGTCTCTAAATTATGTTTGTCAGTTTCCCAATAAATTCTGTATATGGCTTGGAAACTCCCTGATAAGTCCTTGTATAACTTCCTTTAAATTCAGCATCAGTGTTCAATTTTTCTCAAGCCCACAACACTGCCTCAAAACAGCATGAGGCAAGGCAAGTTGCTTTCTGTGTCCTCCCACTATTTCTCGCCTATTGGTATCTTATAAATCAATCAAACTTCTGAAAAATTTCTCCAGAATGACCTAAGGCACGGACTTTTGCCTTGGACTCATCATTGAACCACAGTTTTCCATTGTATATATGGAGAAGGGCTGAGGCAGTCTTTAGCAACCACATGTTAACCCTGTAAAGTACAGAGACATGGGTGCATATGAAACACAAGCCTTTTTAAAATAGCTAAGTGAGTCTATTTTCAAGCCTTCATAAGATGGAGGTGATTATCTTCCAGATGGATGGGGAAGAAAAGTAGAAGCTCAAGAAACCTAGGAGGAATATGGAACTATAAGTGTTATAATTGCAAGCTTTGCTTTGAAATACATCTAGGGGAGTCTCTTTGGGGATTAGGAAGGTAAGGGGAGCATTTCTACTGAGCTCTTTTCAAACCCTGAGTCTGAAAGTTGGTAATAGGCTCATTTATACTTCTTCCTTATCTGATGTATTAGAGATTAATCATACTTGGGAGATCGAGGTCTCTGGGTTGTTACCAATAGTGAATAATAAATTCTTGGCCCTGGGAAGAGCTTTAGTTAGAGAATGTATCACTATTAAGAACATTCCCCTCCCCTCTTGGGGCATGTGCATTTGAGTGTAACCCTTCCTGTTTCCCTAACCTCATCTTTTGGTATGATAAAGTCCACCTGAATTACAGGATCTTCCCCACCCTGGTGAATAGAGTTCTGGATAATAAGAAAGAGTGCTGGCTTTGGACTTGAGAGAGGAAAAAAAGCACATGGCTTAGGCAGCACAGGACAGGGAAAGCCCAGCAGAGAGAGACAGCACATGGTGGATTGCAGCCCATGGCAGCCGACTGGGGACAAACCCGGTTTGATTCCTGGCATCCCATTTGGTCTCCCAATGGTGTCAAGAGTGAAATCTGATCACAGAGCCAGGAGTAACCCCTGAGAGCCACTGGCTGTGGTCCTAGAATCCAAAAAAGAAAAAACAAAGAGAAGAGATAGAAAAGGAATAAACTGATATCAATAGAAAAAAGTAAAGAAATGTTATGTTATATAATAAAGAAAATATTTTAGTTTGGAGACTTAAGACTTAGATAAATGTTACAGTCCTATCTAAAAAAAAACAGATTATTTTTGTGTCTTTATTTTTTGTAAAAATAAAGAAGTTTCAGCTTGTGGCCACAAAAATGATATAAGCAAGTGCCAGAGAGATAGCATGAAGGTAAGACATTTGCCTTGCATGCAGAAGGTCGGTGGTTCGAATCCTGGCATCCCATATGGTCCCCTGACCCTGCCAGGAGTGATTTCTCAGCATGGAGCCAGGAGTAACCCCTGAGCACAGCCGGATGTGATCCAAAAACCAAATAAAATAAAATAAAATAAAATGATATAGGTAGTAAGACATATGTCTTGCATGAAACTAACTGTAGTTCAATCCCAGGAGCTCTGTCAGAAGTCACTCCTGAGCTCATTCAGGAATAACTTCTGAACAAAAGTAATTTTTTTCTATATATCACCAACTTTGAATTTATAATTTGCCACTAGCTAATACAACATTGAATTACGTTAGTTCAATTCAGAAAGGTAAAGTAAGTGAGCTGCCTAGTCAGTCCCCTTGTTCGGTTGGATCAAATTATTTTTTCATAGCATCTTTAAGTTTAGTTGGAATCTATTGAAATTATCTAGATTCCATGCTGTTTTGCAAATGTTTTAATTGGTCATATTTTGCTACCTTGGGCACTGCTATTAGACAAAATTGCAACAAAAGACATCAATAAAAAGCAGTAAACTTCAGATTGTTAAAATCTCCAATGTTATTAATACTATTAAAATGCTAATTGCTGTTTAGTGGAGATTCGGTTGCAATTCTAAAGGAAGAAATGCTTAGACTGCAGGATCTGAGCCACAGATTGTTTGTTCCCTAAAGGGGAGAAAATTCACTTCATTTAATTTATATGAACAAGGAACATTCCAGGGAGGTGCAATGAAGTGCCTTCAGACCTCCTAGGAGTGGAGCCACCTTCAGCTTCACCCTCCACCCTAGGTGGTCCTTAATTGCCACTACAGTCTGCCTAGCTTTAACTTATTGTTTGCACTGTCTGTGACCTTGGATGTGAACTATAGCATTCTGAATTAATCCCTGTAATATTTTGTTTTTAACATCTGTGTTATCACCAACTAGTTTTCAGAGGATAAAAAAATAGTCATATATATATATATATATATTGCCTACTACATTGCATTTTTGCAAGCATTATATTATTTTTTCCTAAGTTCCCTATATAGATCAGCCACAATCTAGTAAAGTCACACATTTCCATTATTTTCTGGGTGAGAAACACCCCATATAATTAGGGGATTATATTGAAATAGGATACAGATTTTCTTTAAATAAGAGGCACCTCCATATATCTTAATTGTCCTTCCTATGTGGTTATATTTTATTTTAAATAAGGAGAGGCTATACACCACATTTTATTATTATAAAATTATTTATATGCTCAGTATTTTATTCATTTATAAAACGTGATCACTGCAGGGTGAAATGGAGCAACAGCTTAACAACTAGAAATAAGACTGAATAGTTACTCGACTAAATGAAGAATACCTGCAAGGGGAAGTGAGTTAATAAAAATTCAATTACTCAAATGGGAACTTTTCCAAGACCCTAAGGTTAACACCTAGATTAAAGCGTCACTCTTTCTTTCTAAACACACACACAACACACACACACACACACACACACACACACACACACACACGGCTTGATTATTGGTCACAAGTGTATGAAATATTTCTTTCATTTCACTTTAAGAATAAAAGTTATAGCTAATATAACTTTTCTGTATCATAAATTCAGGAAAAGCTTTACACATACACAAAAAGAAAACAAAAAAAACTGCTTTATAAAAAAAGTGGCAAAAATAAAAGTAGCTACCATACAGATTATTCAAAGAAGATTATAACATTAGACTGTAAATTAAGTAATTAACTGTCATTGCTGAGTACAAAATGACTAACATAAGGGTCAGGTCATTAATCTTTGCAGTCATAGTTCATTCTTACTATTCTCTTTTGAATTTAAGAGATGTCTACACACAGAAAATGAACATAAAAGAAGATAGTATTATAATGCTTACTAGAGTTATTTTCCTCTATTTCAGTGTTTTGAAATACAAGATTATTAGGATTAGGCAAACAAAGAAATGATCCAACATACAGAGTTCTCTGTACTATGTTTGAAATGCTTTTATATTTCTAAAGAATATTGGCCTTTCAGAATAATAATATATTAATTTAGGAATTATATAGACTGTGCTCTGCAATATGTTAACTAATTAATTATGAAAAGCAATTGTGAATAACTAATCTTAGTTCAAAAGAGATGGTAAAAATTTAGTTAAAGGAGGAAGGACATTTGGAGGTTTGGCCCCCATTAAAAATTCACAGACAAACCCTGCTAGAAAGGGAGTTAACAGTTTAATGAACAAGGTATCAAAACACCAAAGGATAAAGGTTAACAGGAAGGACTTCTACAACAATGTTTTGAGCACACATTTATTAGACACACATATTTAACTTTGCCAAATTTTTTCTATAAGGACTTATTTTAAGTAGAGTAAGACCAGCTGTGGACCTTTTAAACACTGAAATTATCTTTGAGATGGCTTTGAAGTTTCCTAATATAAATTTTCTATTCTGTCCATGAATTAAGTAGGAACAGAAGGAGAGAAAAATATATGATCTCTAAACTATATTTATAAATCTAAGTTTATTACCAGAACAAGTCCAGGTAAAGAATATATCTTAAAAGGATATTAGTTGGGGCCGGTCGGTGGCGCTGGAGATAAGGTGCCTGAGCTAACCTAGGACGGACCATGGTTCAATCCCCCGGTTCCCCATATGGTCCCGGTGCCTGCCAGGAGCGACTTCTGAGCGAATAGCCAGGAGTAACCCCCGAGCGTCACCAGGTATGGCCCAAAAACAAAAAAAAAAAAAAAAAAAAAAAGGATATTAGTTATTTCAAATTTCTCCCATGCCTTTGCTCAAATTTTTAGACTTTTTAGCTGTGTCATTTTTTATTTGTAGTTTATGACCAAAAATGACACTTTCTTTTTAATGAAGATATTATGAAGGGTTTGAAAAGGAAAAATATTTTAAAACTATTCTTTTAGCAGTCCTAACATATTCAAAACCTACTTCATAAAATATTATAATATATTGATATTAAAGTATCAACATAATTCTCCAAATGTTGCTGCTTTTTCTCTTTTTTACTTATTTTAATCAAGAATAGCATCAATTGAATAGCAAACCCTAGAAATTATATATATATATACATATATATATATATGTAAATCTCTAGTACTATTTTTTGTTTGTTTTGGGGCCACACCCTGCTGTGTTCAGGGGTTACTCCTGGCTCTGTGCTCAGAAATAGCTCCTGGCAAGCAAGTGGGACCATATGAGTTACCGGTAATCAAATCCAGGTCTGTCTTGGGTTGACCAAACTCCCTACCGCCATGCTATCTCCAGTCTTAAATCTCTAGTATTATTAAACAATTCTATTTCCTTAATGTATCTTTGTTTTTAAATGGTGCATTTTAGTAATGGTAGGTCTATAAGTGTTATTAAATTAAATAAAGCTTGTTCTATCTCTCAGTCTTCCATGAGACATTTCATTGATTTTTAATCAGGTTATTCTAGTACAACTTTGTTGTCCCTTTCACAATTCATGTCCTCCTTCCACTTTTTCAAATTATGTTTTCAAAAACTGAATTGAGTTAAAAGCCATAAAATAAGGCTGGAGAAATAGTACAATTGGTAGGACTGCCTTGCACATAGCCAAACCAAATTAATCCCTAGTACTCTTTATGGACATCCATTTCCTTCCAGTAGTACACTCTTTAAGAAACAATAACAATTACTTTCAGAAAAAAAAAGAAAAAAAAGAAATGAACAAAAATAGCGTGTATTTCTAATATTTAATAAAAACACTATCTTTATCTTTTAAATATCATTTAAATCTGAATTTCTGCTTGAAAAGATCCAATTTTTATTTATTTATTATTTATTGAAATGATATGATATGAAATAACATATTAGATTGATGTTTAGGCTTACAGTATGATCATACCACATCCTATGTTTAGAACCAATCCTTACAACACTTTTATTTATTTACACATAATTTCTTGGGACATTTATTTTCCCTACACCAACTCATTTTATTGCATAAGTAGCAAGCCAAACTTACTTAAAAGATAAGAGACTGTCCTACTCGTTGCTGATATCCCAAAATTTAGTACAGATACTCAAATAAAAAGAAAAAATAGTTGCTAAATTTATTCTGACTTTACATAATGTAGAATGCAAACTCAGTCTCCAGTGTATTAAATCATTTCAGATATTAAGAGTAGCATTTAACATTTATCAAGTCCTCCTTAAGTACTCAGTATATTTTAGTTTATATACACTTCATATAAACATCACAAATCCAAAAATATGTAATTTTATCTTTATATTATAAATATGAATATAGTATTGCAATATAAAGATGTGATAGATTTTTACATTTTTAGATACCCAACTTACAATTGATATTTTTAGTTTCAAAACAAATAAGGTATATGCATTTATAAAAAAACTTTATAATATTATACTCATTTTCATACAATAGCTATTTATATCAGATCTTCAATATGGGGACTATTGTGGTGGCCCAAGCGGTAGGGTTTGCCTTGTATGTGCTAACCTAGGATGGACCATGGTTCTATCCCCTGGAGTCCAAATGGTGCCATAGCAAAGAGCTATTTCTGAGAGCATATCAAGGAATAACCCCTGCACATCACCAGGTGTGACCCAAAAAGCAAAATAAAATAAAAAAGTAAAATAGATCTTCAATGTCTTACTGTGCCATTCTTCTGTAGAAAAGCTTTATACAAATGTATTATTTTAAATATTTTGAAGAGCAGAAATTCTTATTATGAAATATTTTATGAACACATTTGTTTCTCAATCTAAATTTATAAAAGTATGTACTATAGTACTATATACAATTTAAATTTAAGTTTACACGTTCAGATTTTATACAATGTTTACCTTGTCTTTACAAACTTTAGCTGTTTACTTTTAAATGCTTATTTCTACAGATCTTCCTTCCTAAAACTGATTTTTTTTACCTACAGTTATTGAGTAACATCTCACAAGCTTATTTGATCTTCAAATCCCTCTTTTTTAGAGGAAATGTAATCTGTTATACTTTAATTAGTAGGATTATCCTAGACTATACCTGTCTTTTTCACTAATAGAATTTCTATTTCACATTAATTCTGATTCCCAATAACTTGTTTTTGGCATTTAATGCACTTGTAATCCTGTATACTTTGATCCTATTTCTTGCAGTGCCAAATGTAAGTAAAATGTGATTCATGTGGCAAGAATAGCTTTAGGAGTTTTAAATTAGTTTTATTCTTTCAGTAGCTAGTTATCAAGACATATTTATCTCCTATAGCCACTAGTATTTATGGATGTGTATATGCGTTCACTTTTTTTTTTTTTTTTGGTTTTTGGGCCACACCCGGCGACGCTCAGGGGTTACTCCTGGCTATTCACTCAGAAGTCGCTCCTGGCAGGCACGGGGGACCATATGGGAACCGGGGGATCGAACCGTGGTCCATCCAAGGTTAGCGCGGTAAGGCAGGCACCTTACCTGCAGCGCCACCGCCCGGCCCCCACTTTTTATATAAAAATTACTAAACTTTTTAATATACTATCAAGATTCATGAAAATAATTTTCAAAATAAAACGATTATCCTGGATAAACGCATTCTTGATTTTTCTCTAGTATAAACAAATGCATTATGTCGGAGAGTTCATACACCACATAGGGTTCTTGCTTTGCTTGAGACCAACCCACCACATTCAATTCAAACACCCTATATTTTCCCCAAGCTCTCCCAAGATTAATCCTTAGACTCAGAGCGAGAGGTAAGCCTTGAGAAGTGCTCTGAGTGAGTTCCACAAGCAAACAAAAAAATCAAAACAGTAAGAACAAAAATGCAAATTAAAACCAACAAAAATATTATATACCTCTCTCTTCTAACCATTATTATACACATTTTTCACCTTTAGACAAATTTTTTTTTTTTTTGGTTTTGGGCCACACCCGGTGACGCTCAGGGGTTACTCCTGACTATGCGCTCAGAAGTTGCTCCTGGCTTTGGGGACCATATGGGTACCGGGGGGATCGAACCACGGTCTGTCCTAGGCTAGCGCAAGCAAGGCAGGCACCTTACCTCCAGCTCCACCACCCGGCCCCAAATTTTATTTATTTATTTGTTTATTTATTTATTTGTTGGTCTTTGGGTCACACCCGGCAGGGATGAGGTTTACTCTGACTTTATGCTCAGAAATCGTTCCTGGCAGGCTGCGGGGACCATATGGGATGCCAGGATTTGAACCATGGTCCTTCTGCAGGCAAGGCAAATGCCCTACCTTCATGCTATCTATTCGGCCCATACAAAATTTGTTTTAAAGTGAAAAGCATCTCCCTTCTCATTCTCTCTTCAATCTTGTTTATTTTACTTCTCAGTATTCTACTGAAATGATAATTTTCAATGTTAGCAATATACTCCATTTTGAAAAAATTCAGTAATTTTAGGTCTCATTTATTTGATCTATTATCACTTTGATATATAATTTAATTATCTTTATTGAAACATTTTCTTATTAAATTTATCTTTATTTTTTGGTCAAAAACTGAACTATTAATGTTCTATCATCAATAAATTTTATTTTGTAACTTTGCTACTATGGACTGACTGTGTTGCCATAAAATTTGAGAGTGGAAACTCTAATCTCAATAATATTAACAAATAGGTTTGGGAGTGTAAATTATAAAGGTATAATTCTTATAACTAGCATCAATAACTTTAAAAGATGTCAGAAACTAGCTACATCTTTTTTATGTGAATATACATGAAAGGTAGCATATACACTCAGAAAAAAAGCCCAAATCATTAATGAGTAATAGTTGTCACCTGATTTCAAATTGCTAAGGACAAAAACTTAAAAAATAAAATGTCATTAGATCTTTGATACTTGTTTATAGGACCAACTGACACAGATACTTGCCAATAGTTAAAAACAGCACTTTTTCATGTTTTCTTTGAATTTGGGTGACACCTAGCTCTGTGCTTAATTAAGCATCATTCCTGAAAGTGCTCATGGGACGAGATGTGGTGCCAAAGACTGAGCCAGAATTGGCTACATGAAGCAAGATAAGCATCGTGCTTATCTTCTCACCATGCTATTGGCTCTAACCCCAAGATATTCCTTATTTATTTATTCATTTATTTATTATTTGTTTAATTTATTTATTGTTGCCAAATACAGCAGTGCTCAGCACTTACTCTTGACTCTAGGCTGAGGAATCAATAATGAAGCTGAGGTGTCTGTATAGGGGCTTATGGATAAAACCTTAGTATTTACCTGTTGTTAACCACCAAAACTAATATGGCATACTATGTGTTACTGGAAGTTATATTTTTAAAATATTTTAATAATCTGTGGTGAATATATATAATTTAATATAGTGTAGCTTAATGAGATGTGGTGATTTTACATAAAATAAGTTCAGGCAACTGTGATTATCAAAGTTTTATGAGGTTTAAACCTAAATACCAGATTGTATTTAAAAATAAAAAAACATCTACTTAATATTTCAATGTAAGTTCTAGATGCTTTATTTAAAAACATAAATGTTATCAATTACTTTTTATTGATAATTCAGACCATATTTTAACTTTTCTGTTTGAAAAAATTATATATAATAAATATACAAGAATATATGAAAAGTAATGATCAATAATAATAAGATATTTGAAAGATTGCTTTATCATGACAAGTGAGGAAGATGATAGGTCAGATCAGAAGTAGATTCTAAGTATGAAAGTTAGCATACTTTTGAAGGGAATCTTGGTTGTTTCCAGAGTCTGGCTATCATAAATAGCACTTAAAAGAATATAGGTGCGAGGAAGGGATTTTTGAATTGTGTTTTTTTGTTCATAGGGTATATCCATAGGAGTGGTATAGCTGGATCATATGAGAGCTCAATTTCCAGGTTTTGGAGGATTCGCCATATTGTTATACTTAAAGGTGGACTAGATGGCATTCCCATCAGCAGTGAATAAGAGTTCCTTTCTCTCCACATCCTTCCAGCACTGCTTGTTCTTGTTCTTCGTGATGTGTGCCAGTTTCTGTGACATGAGATGGTACCTCATTGTAGTTTTGATTTGCATCTCCCTGATGATTAGTGATGTGAGCATTTTTCATGTGTCTTTTGCCCATTTGTATTTCTTCTTTGAGGAAGTGTCTGTTCATTTCTTCTCCCCATATTCTGATGGAGTCACATGTTTTTAAGGGCTATATGTGTTTCCAAGGATAAAAATTGAGTAAGACTCAAGTCAAGTGTCCTACCTTTTATACTATCTGTTAGTAAATACTTAAACACTGTCCCATGGAGAAAAGAACTGTGATTTCTGAGTTTTTATTTTTCATTAAAGATTTGAAGTCCTAGTTATTTTCCTTTTATTTTATTTTATTTTGTTTCTGTTTCTGTGACATACCTGATAGTATGAGGGCCTACTCCTAAAACTCATGTTTGTCATTGAAAGGCTCTATGCTGGGGCCGGGCAATGGCGCTGGAGGTAAGGTGCTGGCCTTGCCTCGCTAGCCTAGTACAGACCGCGGTTCGATCCCCCAGTTTCCCATATGGTTCCCCAAGCCAGGAGCGACTTCTGAGCGAATAGCCAGGAGTAACCCCTGAGCGTCACTGGGTGTGGCCCAAACCCCCCCCCCCAAATAAAGAAAGAAAGAAAGGCTCTATGCCTTCAAAGATTTAGATTCTGCTATAATCAATGGATACCGTTACTTACTGTAATATTTGTTAATTTTAAAATTGAATTTAATATAGATGCATTTTTAAATTTTATTTAATGTAGATGAACTTTCAGATCATACTGGTTGGCACTTGCAATAAGTCTAAAATTTGAGGATTAAACAAAACATACTTATTGTTCTTCATGCATATGAATGGAAAGAATTAAAAAATAACTACATTTTTAGATTAGTTATTCAAGTAGGAATTATTTATGTCATAACTATAAACAGCTATTTTAAAAGTTTATATAAATTATAACAATTAATACAATAGTATTTATAATTGACATTTTATGCTTCTTGCTAATAAGTGAATGAAGAGAATCTTCACAGATATGTCTATTATTCATCATCCTGGAATATCCATAACTCCTCCATCTTTAGAAAATAGTGATTGACTTTTAAAGTGAAGATATACTTAAAAAAAGTAATGCCATTTTATTTACCTAGATATTCTAATTATTCACAGAATTTTGAGCTATGAGTTCAATAATTATGTACATATAAATAATATTCAGGGCAATGGTTTTAATATATCGCAGTGAGAGAAATTTCTCCCACAAGAACTAGAAAGCACTTTCTGAATGGCATTTGAAATTAATGTCATAAATTCTATCTGATACTATAATTTTCTCTAAATACACAGATGTCCACAGAGAAAGATAACTAGGTCATAATAAAATTTCCACACTTATTACTAATTAATTATGTGCAAATGGAGAAAGCATCAGTGACAAAAATCTGCCAATCCAATAATACTTGAATCACTGAGGGTTACATCAGCAAGTGTTGAATTTGTCAGTTCTCAAATTACAGAGGATTAAGTCACAGACATTATCCATATAATCACATTATCTCTCTGAAAATTTTAAAGCCATTCTTAGTATTTAAGTTGTGATTTATTAATGTGATAATCATTGGTCATCATTAACCCTATAGGAAGTCAACAGTGTCAATCAATTAATTCCTATCAGAGGACTAACCATGGAAAAAAACCTTGAATGTCTCAATCACTAACATAATAGGCTTTTATGACCACTTTACTTACAGTAAAATCTCTCTACTAATACGTATTAGAATATTATTGAAATATAATGGTGTTCTATGAGATGTGGATGGTAGATTAATTCATTGGGACATCAAAATGATTATGTTGCTATCCATTTTTGTGTATTGTATATCATTGTGATGTAGCAGTTTAGCAGTTTATTTAATCAGTAACAGTCTAGGAAAATGGTGACATTTTCTTAATGAAACTTTTCTGCTACCCACAGATAATGGTAAACATTGACCAATCAAATTTACTCTGTAATAACATTATTAGTCTTGTGTTGAGAAGATGATATGAAACAAAAGTATTCCTGAGTTCAATACTACATGTTTTATAACAATACAACCAAATACTTATTTTTTCCAATTAAGCCATTGTTATCTTGGTAATACCTATAACAAATAATTACAATAGTAATCTAAAAATAGTTGTCAGCTAGTATAAGTATAGGCTTTAATATTTATCAAAATAAAGAATACACACAAAATACATAGTTTGTCATCTGTGAATAATTGTTGCTATGTTTAAAGCAATTGAAAATTGTTTCCTGGAAAGAAAATTATGAGTATATATATTAATATATTTAAAATCTAAATGAAATAACAGAATACTAAGAAGCTCATATTTATCCAGTTCATCATAAGATAGCTAATTATATTCACTGTAAAAGCATTATTAAAATAAAAGAAACAAAAAAACCTCTTAAAAATATTTTTAAAACTTAAAAAATTGTGGGGGGGCACACCTAACTGGACTCAGTGCTGTGGGAGGTCTGAGCAATATCAGGGAACCATATTGGGTACCAGGAATTGAATCTGGGTCAGTGGCTTGCAAAGCACGCACCCTACATATTGTATGTCTCCAGCCCCCTAATATAAAGTTTAAAATTTCCAAAATAAATTATGACTTTTAGGAAAGACAAATAAAACCTAAAATTTGAGATATAAATAATATTCATATTTGGGGACCGAAGAGATAGCACAGAAGTAGGGCATTTGCCTTGTACACAGCCAATTCGGAACGGACAGTAGTTCGAATCCTGGTATCCCATATGGTCCCCCCTCTGGCCCCCTGTGCCTTTCAGGAGCGATTTCTAGTGCAGAGCCAGGAGTAACCCCTGAGCACTGCTGAGTGTGATCTAATCCCTCCAATTCATATTTTATTTTTGATGTAATATATAATATATTATCCTAATGTATTGAGGAGTCTGAACAACTGAATGCCTTATACTACTACTACTATTACTACTACTACTACTACTACTACTACTACTACTACTACTAGTTATTATACACTATCAAGCAGTATTAAGGGTTTACTCCTGACAATGTGCTTATATTAAAATAAGTACTGTCCTATTTATCTGTTCCTGTTGCTTTTAAACTACAATAGACTTGGTAGTTTCTTTTTTCTTTTCTTTTCTTATTTTCTTTTATTTATTTTCTTTTATTTTTTTGTTTTGTTTTGTTGTTTTGGGCCATGCCCTGTAACATTCAGGGATTACACCTGACTATGAGCTCAGATATTGTTCCTGGCTTGGGGGACCATATGAAACGCTGGGGATTGAATCAAGGTCCTTCTTGGGTCAGGAGACTACAAGGCAAATGCCATACTACTGTGCCATCTCTCCGGCCCATGGCTTTGTAGTTTCTATAAATTATAATATTAACTAACTTTAAGGGTAGCACAAAGAAACACAATTAATTGCAATAATCAGTAAATTGTACAATAAAATTTGGTAAATCTTATAATTTCAGTCAACATATTAAAAAGGTGAGAAATTCCTAACTGATTTATATTTTAAAAGTTAAATTTAGTATAGTAAGAAAAAGAACTTAAATAGCAAATCAGTATTTAACTAAAATAATCAAATTATTTTTAGAATATAAATCTTGGATTTTTTCTCTCAATATGGTGTCCACTTAGAGTCCATATATTAGATTAAGAATCATAACAATATTTTAAATAAGTGCTCACTACTATTAAAGCAAATATTTGCAGTTTCAGTGGTCAAGTGTTCCAAGTTAAGATATCAATGAAAAAGGAAATCTACAGTTAAAAATTTATTTAATTCAATCAGAGTTTCAATTCAGTTTATGAAGTAATTGTGATATAATTGAGTAATTGGCAACCTTAAAGTATATTCAGTATTCAGGTTAAACAATTTTATTAGTACTTTTGGAAATGTCTAACATGCTTCCAGTAGTTTCTAAAGAATAAGCAATATTTCAGTTTCACTTAAATTTGACAAATTTGGTATTATTTTTTCCATGACATAAATCTTTATTTTGTTTTTCTGTTCAACCATTATCTCTGCAGTAAATGTTAATATTAGTTGTTTAATTTTGCTCATTTGGGGTTTAATTTTAGACTTTTTATAGTTTGGGGTATGTTTGTGTGTTTGTATGCATGTATTGTGGGGCCACTCTGGCAATGCCCAGTGGTTACTACAGACTGTGCTCAAGGTACCATATGGGGTGCAGAGGTTCAAATTTAAGTTTATTGCATATAAGACAGGCACCCTGATCATTATGGTTCCCCTTTTTTCTATTTTTTAAAATATAAAGTTAGATTGTTGGTTTGAAATCTTTTTCTTTTTTAATGTAAGGAACTATAAATTTATAAAATCATTACAACTAAATATTTTATCATTGTTTTTATTTTATTTTGTAAGTTTCATTTACTATGTTTTTCTATTTCATATAGAATGCCTGGGACAAAAATTGGAGGAGATCCATATAAAGGATGCACCCTATCTGCTGTCTTATCTCAGTCCTACAGCCCGCCAAAGAGTGATCCAAACAAAGATACTTGGCACAAATCTTGGATTAGGAAATAAAAAATAGGAAATGGCTAGGAGTGCTATAGGAAGCCAAAGGTTAGATATCTATACATAATAAATTAATACAAAACAATGAAATTATTTAATTGACTATATATTATGCATTTTTCGTAGAGGTAATTAAGTGGGCTTTTTGATAGGATGATATATGTAGATTTACCATGGAAATATTTCCAGGAATTAATTATGGCTTAAAATTTTACTTTTTTTTGTTTTTGTAAGTCACCTCATTTTAATGTCCTCCTTCTTTGGTTCTACTGATATCTAACATGTCCAGAAAGGTATTTTGAGCAAAAACATCTCCTATGTAGTTTACATAAGCTATGCATTAAAAATTTGCAGTGCTATACAAAATACTAGCAAATATGTACAGCAAATATTAGCTGATACAGAGTCAAGACCTTGAGAAATAACACGAAAAACTTTAAACTACACTGACATCACATAGTTTCTTAAGACAATGACAAAAAGTTTATACTTTAAAGAGCTGATTGAATTTCCCAAAGGACCAATTTACTCCTCAGGAGTGATTTACATACTGAAAGTATTGAGAACAGTAATTATGATAACTGATGCCAGTGGAGGCTCCCAAGTGACTGTCTTGCCCAGGCTTTTAGGTTTGTTGTCTTCCCTCACAGAAAAGAATTTCAGAGGGGAGACAAGCAAAGAAGAAAAAAAAAACAGATTTTATTTTGAGGTACTATGACCTCTCAAGATTGAGAGTGTAGGCTTTTAAGGTGGAAAGAGCTTCAGTGCACAACCCAGCAAGAAAGTAGGAAAAGGGCTGGAGAGACATCATAGTGGTAGGGCGTTTGCCTTTCATGTGGCCAACCCAGCATGGGACCTGGGTTCAATTCCTGGTATCCCATATAATCCCCTAGCCTTTCAGATGCTATCTGAGCAAAGAGCCAGGAGTAACTACTGAGTGCTGCAGGTGTGGCTCCCAAACCAAAAATAACAATAACAATAACAATAACAACAAAAAGAAAAGAAAAGAAAAAGAAAGTAGACACTCAAGAAGATACAGGCAGTATGTGAATATGGGTACCATGGTTAATGGGACCAAGGAACATATGTATTACATTCCTTTTTTCCATATTGGTTAATATAGGATTTCTCTCAACTGCCCCACATGGCGATTTCTACTAGGTAAGCACGCTGTTGTGATTGCCAAAGCAAAGATCAGGAAGAGTAGATTTTCTTTGATCTACTACCTGCTAGAGCTTCTCTTATCAGGCCTTAGTTTTAGTATATTCACTGCATGCTTCCTGGTAGCTTTAGGATTAGTGACCAAAATAATATTTTATTTGTTTGTTTATGGTTTAGGGATCACACCCAATCTTGTTTAGGGGTCCTGGTTCTAAGTTCAAGAGTCATTCCTGGTGGTGCTATTCCTGGAGGTGCTCTGAGAATCCTATGGGATGCCAAAAATCAAAACAAGGTCTGCTGCATGTAAGGCAATTTTTCTAACAATTGTGCTATTGCTTCTTCCCCAAGAGTAACTTTTTTAAAATTCCACCATTTTATTATTATTTGCCTATAGCTTTTATTACATCCCAAGAACACATTGCCATGTGTGTGAGAGACTTCCCTATCTACCTGCCTGGATCAACATAATCAATAAAGAGATAATTTCACATTCACTTTAATTCGCTGCTATGAAAATTCTTTCTGGTCTGTAACTTCTCTGAAATTTATTTCCACTTCCATTAGTATTAATTTGCTCATTCCATTTCATAGATTTTAACGTATTGCCAGTTCAGGTAACTAAGATGGAAGTCATAAACACCAGAGACAAAATGGCCACCCAAGTTGAGTAAAATCTTTATTTGAGAAAAGAAAGAATATAAACTTGCGTAAGATTTCCTTAAGTAAGAAACCATTCTTGGGAAGGAAAAGAACCAATTTCTTTTTAGAAAAGCAAAATCATTTTTATGGAAAGAAATTTAGAGAAATGGGAGAGAAGAGAAAAAGAAAGGAATATGTTTTCAAGAGAGAATAAATGAAAATAATGCATTTTTATTTCTAACAATGTATGGTTATCTCAAAAAGTTTTTAATTTTTTAGCGATAAGACCATATTTTATGGAATACTTTAATTATAATGTTATAAATAAATGCTCTCAATATAGTGGTAGAATGCATGCAAATGAGAAATTATTTATGGGGTCCAAGTTGAATTGGTCAATAGTTTAGAGAAGTTGCCTTATGGGTAGGTATATGGTCATACGTTTAATGCCCTAGTTTCCCGCATACACACTGAGTAAGATTCTAGAAACTATTTTGTTTGAGTCTGTTAATCTGTTCCTGTTGACATAAGTAGTTTAGGACTGATAGTAACCAGGTGAGTCTAATCTCACAAAAGGAAGCACAAATTCCAGCAAATAAAGCAACAGAGATGTTGCATCATAGTTTGTGCACTTCAATGAAGAATGTGACTCCTAGTGAGGACATGTGCAACCACCTTGATAAAGATACTAACCTCATTTATATTGAGTGCAACCTGATGTATAATTACTTGGTTAACCCTACAGACAACAATGTAAAAACACAGCAGACTGGCAAAAAAAACAATGACTAGTCACTGAGTAACAATAGTGAAAAAAGGGAAAGGAAATGAGAGGATCAAAACAATAGATAAAAAACATAATATATTAGAAAGAACTCCCAGTAGTTTTTCAGAAAAAATAGATTATTTATAGACCAAGAAATGTTTATACTTGGGGTAAGAGCAATAGCACAGTGGTAAGATATTTGCCTTGCCTGTTGCCAACACAGGACAGACCCGATTTGAATCCTGACATTCCATATGGTCCCCTGAGTCTACCAGGAGTGACTTCTGAGCAAAGATCCAGGAATAACTACTGAGTACAGCCAGGTGTGATCCACAAAAACAAACAAACAAAAAAGAAATTATTATACAGCTACTTAAATATTATAAAAAATGTACAACAAATGTAATATATATAGTTCCTGTCACTTTATGTGGGTAAACTGATAGATATAATATCCATTTCTATTCTTAAACTTATCCTTTGTTTTTTTTTCTCTCATTTCTTTTTAATACACAAGTTGTTCTAAAAAGTGATTCAGATAATGTGTAGTATTAGGAATCCACTCAGGGTTTCACAATGGTTGGTGGATACTCTACTATTTGAGGTATTTCCCTGGCTTACCCCCCAATTTTGTTCTATATTAAAAAGTAGGTATATTATTATTTTCTTAAATATCATTCCTAGTCATAAAATTGGATGGTAAACATGTAGATTCTGAAATAGTATTTCCCAAAGTGGGTGATACCTAACTCTAGTGAAGTGTGTACTCCAAGTAAGGTAACCAAGAAAGTGACAGTACAAACGCTGCATTCTATTTGCCTTTACTTTTTAAATATATTTTTGTTATTTTGTTTTTGGCTACACCTGGAAGTACTCAGGGGTTAATCCTGGTTCTGAGCTCAGAACTTGCTCCTAGTTTGGGAGACTTTACAGGGAATTTATGGGGATTAAACCCAGTCCGTCCCGGATCAGCCCTGTGCAATTAAAATGCCCTACCACTGTGCTATCTCTATCCCTCTGGCCCTATTTGCCTTTTGTGGAAGATAGATTCAGGAAGATGTTGATTAATTGTTTTTCTCTGTATTAGAGTGGGGAGGCCAACTAAGTTTTGGAACTTCTGTTCTAGATCAATGATTAATAACTATCTTAAATTTTAATTTTACTATTGCCAAAATCAAGGATATAGTTACTCAAGTTTTTACTCCTTAATCAAGGAAGGAACGGTTTTGGAAAGGTAAGGATAGGGGTGAAATTTCACTAGCAGTGGTCAGGTATCCTGGGTCAAGTCTAAACCACATTTAGATGCGATAATTTTCCACTGTTAGGAACTGGAATCCTCTAGCACCATTTTAGCAGCACGATGGAGGCCTCTTAGGCTTTATCGGTTATTTTTGATAGGGTCCATGGAGTGCAAGGGATCAATCTTAGTGCCTTGTATTTGTAAGATATGCCCCACTCTTCTCTGAATTACCTTTCCCTGCTACTCAATTTTTATGTGTTAGTTTGTGATAGTATAAATAGCAGTTTTTATTTGTTTTTAATCTTTAAATCCTGGAAAATTGAATAAGTGAAAATGGGTTCTAATTTCCATTTTAGCAATGTGCTGTTGCTTTTTTCACTCCCCTCCCTCCAAGATATTGTTTTAGTTTTCTTTGTTTTCTGGGTTTTTTTTTTTTTTTTTTTTTTTTTTTTTTTTTTTTTTTTTTTTTTTTTTTTTTTTTTTGAGCCACCTCCAGAGCTGCTCAGGGTTACTGTTCAGAAATTAGTTCTCCCTAAGGGGAGGAGGAGACTATATGGGATGCAGAGTTTCAAACCCGAGGCAGCTGCATACAAGAAAACATACTACCCACTGCGATATTGCTATGCCCCCCAATATTTTGCATATTTATATATGTTTGGAATTTAGTCATTCAGGTTTATGAACATTTGAAAAACAATAACTTAAAACATGTAGTTGCTGCTTTTATTATATATTAGAAAGAGTTAACAATAAAACTCCTTTGAAAGTTAGAGGAAATGTTATCAGCTTTTGAGATTTGTTAAATGGTATGGTTAAGACCCTGATTCTAATTAAGATCAGTGACTAGTATAAGAGGATAAGGAATATATATTAAAGCAACATTCTAAAGAATTCTGGGCTAAGTCATGAAGTATTGTGTATCTAAAATGCTTTTAGTTCTACAAAATTATTGATAATATGGTTATGAAGATATATTATAGATTGGATAAAAGTCTATATGAGTATTTCTATTACTAAGAATAAGACAAAGTAAAATGAAGAAAATCCATGTGATATATTGAACAAGCAAACAGAACACATAAAAGTCAAAATACCTTCCAGGCTAATTGACAGATTTGTTAATGGTCTCTCACCACATTCAACACATTCCAGCTCCTTGTAAAAAGTCAATTCTCTTCCCTAGTGTAATTTGTGGTTCATTAACTTTCAGTTGGTTAGAAGTAAAAAATTACTAAAGGGTCAGGTAGGTTTATACCATTTTTAAAGAAACAATTATTAGGGAAAAAATGGTCCTTAAGGATTTCACGTTTATTGTTCAGTCAACCTCCTTGAATTAACTTTCAGAGTAATTTTAAAAGCTCCAACTGTCTGTTGGGAGGGGAAAAATAAAAAAACACATCAATAAAAATATTTTCTGTGGAATCATAGAATAACAAAATAAAGTACTTGAAGCTATGATATTTTGACCTTGTTAATGATTTTATATTTTCTGTCAGTGAATGTACATGTCTCAAAATCCCAAGACAGATAAAATAGTTATATTAAGAGATAACTAATTGTGAAAATTTGTTCTGTTGTTAAATCAATAAAATAAAATAGCTTTTTGGTCTCAAAGTTCATAGAATGATATAGGGTAGATATAAATGATTGCAAACCCGATAAAGAATACCATTTGGTCCTCACACCTATGGTTTGGTGTGTTAATGTTGAATGCTGATAGTTAAAAGATAAATCAAAGTCAAATTATGAAGGAAAAAAAAGGGCAATGAAAGTACTGAATTCAATGAAGTTATACCTGTGGGAGATAAGATCAAATGCAGGCTTGCTAAGATTTAAAGGTCAAATCTGTATTGCTTCAGTTGAGATCCAGCTGTGAAAAGTGTGATGAATTAGTAGTGAACAAAGGAACAGTTTTTTCTTATTGTTGCATTTATCTCCGGGATTACCTTGATTGACAGAAATACATGGGAGCAAAGATTTCCAAACTATTTTCTTATATTTTTCTCACTGGATATTTTTCCTTTAGTTCCTATTTTTTTCCTAAGTGTTTTTCTTAGCAGAAGTTTTGGAACTTTACAGTTTCTTGTGAATTTATAATGTAACCAAAAAGAGTCCAAATTATCAAAAGCACTTGTTTGAAAACTTTCCAATGGTATGGTCTCTACTTAGGTTTCAATAATTATCGAATCACTTAAAGTATTAAACTTATGCTAAGGTCTATGTTATGTAATCAATGATCATCTGTAACAATGGTAATTATTAGAACACTTTTATTATTTATCAGCACATTTGTATTCATATATATGTCATGAATGAAATAAATTATGAAGAGAAAATTTGTACATATTTGTACATATCACAAAAACGTTTTAAATTCGAAAATTGAACGCGATGAAACTGAAAATATATATTAAATCAGAAATATAACCCATGGATTTCTTCTTGTATAGCCCAATAAAGTACATATTGTTCAATAAAAACACTTATTTTAATAAATATACTTAAATATGTTCATTTTAACATGGATTAAATGTGATTTTATTTATTTTTAGTAATGTTTATTGAGACACCGTGATATCCAAATTTTTCAGAACAATTCAATATCTATCTCATATAATATACTCATTTTTATATTCTTGAGCTAGATTATATATGTTGGTGTCCTTGGGGTACTTTTCAAAGGTTCCTAAATATATCCTACCTCGTTATTCAGAAGGAATAAACATATTCAGAAAGAAAGAAAAAAATTTAAGGAAAGAAGAAAGAGAAAAAGAAGGAAGGAAATAAAAAAGAAAGGGAAAAGAACTAAGGTAAAAATTAAAGAGAAAATGATGGAGAGACAAAGAAAGAAAAGAAATAGGAAGGAAGAAAAATAAGGAAGGAATGAAAGTAGGAAAGAAGAAAATATGAAAGAATTAACTAAAGAAAAAAGAAAGAGGGGCCCGGAAAATAGCATGGAGGTAAGGCATTTGCCTTTCATGCAAAAGGTCATCGGTTCGAATCCC
>PVKC010005252.1:0-33719 GCA_004027635.1 Crocidura indochinensis | reverse complement strand
CATAGCAAGACTCTGGAAACAACCTAGATCCCCTTCAACAGACGAATGGCTAAAGAAACTGTGGTACATATACACAATGGAATATTATGCAGCTGTCAGAAGAGATGAAGTCATGAAATTTTCCTACACATGGATGTACATGGAATCTATCATGCTGAGTGAAATAAGTCAGAGAGAGAGAGAAAAACGCAGAATGGTATCACTCATCTATAGGTTTTAAGAAAAATGAAAGACATTCTTGCAAAAATAATAACTTTCAGACACAAAAGAGAAAAGAGATGGAAGTTCCAGCTCGCCTCATGAAGCTCACCACAAAGAGTGATGAGTTTAGTTAGAGAAATAACTACATTTTGAACTGTCCTAATAATGACAATGTATGAGGGAAATGGAGAGCCTGCCTAGAGTACAGGCAGGGAGTTGGTAGGGAAGAGGGACATTTGGGACAATGGTGATGGGGATGTTGCACTGGTGATGGATCGTGTTTTTTACATGACTGAAACCCAAACACAATTATGTATTAATCAAGGTGTTAAAATAAAATATTAAAAAATAAAATAATAATTAACAAAATTAATAAGTGTACTTTACTGTGAGTTCTTTGAAATGACTAATGGATTAAAAATCTACTCTAATTAAGTAATACATTAAACAGATCTCATTCATTATCTCACAAGTTTTGGTGATTCAAATGTTAGACTTAGCTGTATCCCTGTGTCATGATTTCATTAGTTTCAAAGTGTCAGCTAGCTCTAGCGTCTCATATGGAACCTGAAGAATCTACTTTCAAAACAACATTACTGTTGGCAGCATTCAGTTCCAGGATTCAGTGAACTGATGGACCGTTGATTTCAATTTCTATCTTTTAAGCCCTTGCCACACATGCCATCCCAATAAGGCTTTTCTTTCCAAAAAGCTGGATGATGAAACTTTTCTCATAAGACAGGGTTTACACATCAATCTCTGTTTTGTGACACACTCCGCAGTACTGTTGGTATACTCCTGGCTCAGGTTCAGGGTTCATTCCTAGGTATACCAAAGTGACCATATTGTGCTAGTGATCAAGTCTGAAACTCCAGAATATAAAACATGTGCTCCAATCATTTGAGTTATCTCTCTACTGCAAGATTTGCAATCTAATTATTTACTTGTAATAGCAATCATTCCCTCATATTAGTACAACTATTTGTGGCCAGAAAATTAAGGATACACACACACTCAAGTGGAAGAGACTACAAGACTTATCTAAGGACACCAATCAATAAGATATCTATTAATAAAAAATTTGTCTAATTTTCCTAATTCTCTAGGGGTTTTTGAATAAGATATTAAAATAATGATGTGAGTAATTTAAGTGATGATATTCACTTTACTGGTCTCAAATTTGCAGCCCACGGGCCATTTGTGGCCCTCCATACAACATTTTGTGACCCTGCCCTAGAGGAATATTTTATTGTTTTGTTTTGTTTTAGCTGTTTGGGTCACACACCCCAATGTTTACTACTGACTTTGCACTCAAGTATCACCCCGACTTTGCCTCCTGCAGCCTGCAGGTAAATTGAGTGTGAGACCCCTGAAATCAGTTATCCTTTATGAAAGGATACTAAGTCAAAGAAATATAAATTTCCTCAGAGTTTTATCAAAGATTGAAACAAATTATATGATGTAAAGAGCATAAAATTGTAAATGTCAAAGATTACAAACACAAGAAATTAAGTGAAAACCAGAGGTATGTAGGGAAAATTATATCACAATACCCCCCCCTCTTCTGTTCCCATCCTTATTCACCACTTTTGAACATCTGCCATCTACTATAAGAACACCTCACCTCGAACAAAATCTAAGAAGACAAATTGGATTTAGTATAATCTAACAGAACTATTTTTTTTTTTGGTTTTTGGGTCACACCCGGCAGTGCTCAGGGGTTACTCCTGGCTCCATGCTCAGAAATTGCTCCTGGCAGGCAAGGGGGACCATATAGGGCACCGGGATTCGAACCAATGACCTTTTGCATGAAAGGCAAAAGCCCTACCTCCATGCTATCTCCCAGGCCCCTCTAACAGAACTATTTATCACCGTCAAATTTATAGACACTGTATTGTCTTAAGTCACTAGAACTAGAAATTATTTATTAGACAACAAAGAAAGAACAAAAATCTGACTAAAATAGTACAGAATCTTCCAAATAATAAAATGAGGAGTTATTTAATATATTGTATAGCAATAAAATTTGTTAGTCGCAAGATGAAAGTAAAACATAAATTTTGTACTTCATGATCTGATCTCTACGTATTATTATTAATTTGTCACCATTGTTGAAAAGTAAGTAATACAAAACCCAGGATTAATCTTTCTACTCAGACTCAGGCAGACAGACATAAGTAAAAAATAGTCTGTTTATGAGGGCAGGAGTCTCAACCATGAAATATGAAACACTGCAAACAGCAATATCCTTTATCCACACATAGTAGGAACAGAGACTAGAAGTTTTTCCTTAAGAAAATTTCTGGGAAAAATGTGAGCAATATAAATTTTATATTCTAAACACATTAATCTCTTACCAATTATATTTTGACAATATTCTATTCATAGTACTTATAATAGATAACTTTTATTCAAACTATTGCTTCCCGATTCCTGTTGCTTAAAATTAATTCCCTAATTCAGAAGCCTTCAATATATTTTTCGTTCTAACTTCTCATGTTGCATAGTACTCACAGAAAACAGAAATTCAGGAAATGTGTGTGAATAGAATTTATGTTCTTTCAAATTTGCTTATAGTGAATCATGAAAATAACTAGAGACAGTCAAATAAAAGAAAAATATAGTTTTATGAAATCTTAGAAAATTCTCAGACACATTGAGTGAGGCACTTTCCTTCTTTTCTTGCATATGGCTGGCTCAATTTAGAGCCCCAATACTCCACATGCTACCCTGAGCTCTCTAGGAGTACTCTTGAGCACAAAACAGGAGTAGAACCTGACTGAGCACTGCCAAGTATGACCCAAAAGCAAACAAAATTTTTCTAGTGTTATCTTTGTAATAGGTCACATATCCTATGCCTAGAAACATGAGGCATTAAACCAAGTAACATAAAATTTATGCTTAGATAAACTACTTTCTGATAGCATCTGTTAAGACTTATCTTTGATGACTATCTATACAATGCTACAAATATTATTGATTAAAAACAATAGTTCAGGTCACAGAGATTACAATGAATGTTTTGCATGTATCAGATGTATCAGGTCTGACTTGATCAGGTCCCCACCCAGCACATGGTCCAGGAGAAACAAGAAAATCCACTGGAGCACTACAGCCAAGATTTGATCCCCAAAATCATCAAGATTGGCTCAAAACAACAAAAACACAACATATTGTTACCGGGAAATAGCTCAAATGGCTTGAGTAAGTGTCTTATATATTTGAGATTCTCATTTCATTCTTGTACTGATGACCAAACAAATCTCACTTCAAGCACCACTAGATATAGCTTTGATAATTCCCCCCAAGCTCCTCTAATCTGAGCACCAAACTATTTTACTTCCCCATCAGTATTGGCAGAACTGACTCTCTTTCCCCGCCAAGAACTTCTAGGGAGACCCTTATTAAGAAATATTGCTTTATATATAAAAGAATTAATCAAATAATATATTTAATTCAATAACTAGTGATTCCTTAAAGATTTAAATGCAACATATTCAAAGGTACATTTTGAAGTTACTTCATAGGTTTTCTGATTTATAAATTTTCACTAGCAGCCTTTACATAAATATTATCACAAGACTTTGCTGTAAGGATAAGGCTCTAAACAAAACAAACCATACATCCATTCAGAAATGAAGTCATGTAGTCCTTCACAATAAAAAGTACATTTCTGTTCTAAATGAAGTAACTGAAAATCCCAGCACTCTACAAGAAAGTATTTCTTTCTGAGAATTACTTTCCACTTCATAGAAGGGAAAGGTCATAGTGAGCAGATTTTGTGATTCAAAGTGTGTATTCAAGCAAGAAAAAAAAAGTGCTAAAATTCAGAAATGCCAGCAAGGAGATGTCTGCAGGAAGGTAAGGGCCTATTCTCCAATCAAGCTAAGTAGTGGCTTTCAACTATCGACTCAACAATTCTGACTGAGATGAGATTGCAATCTGTAAGGGTCAAGAAAACTTATACTCTATCTGCCATGATCACAAACATGCCAAAAAGCAATGGGAAAGAACTAAAAATTTTTAGAAAATAAGAAAATTTAAAATCTCTCTCCAAGAATGATAAAAGGTAAAATGTGACTGAAGAAAACATTAACTGTCAGGTCCAGAATCTCAGGCTAAAATAGGAATGTTTCCAAATAATATTATTCTAGACAAATGTAAATTACTCTACACAAATAATTGTGTTGAGGGCCAGGATAATAGCACAGCAGGTAGGGTGTTTGCCTTGCACAAGACTGACCTGGGTTCAATCCTAGCATCCCATATGGTTCTCGAGCCTATCCAGGAGCACAATTCACAACAGTCAGGTGCCCAAGTACATATGAGCAGCTAAAGAAACTGTGATACATCTACACATTTGTCTTCTATACAGCTATTTGGAAAAATGAAGCCATGAAATTTGTTTATACATGAAGGGATATAGTGAGTATTATGCTGAGTAAAATGACTCAAGGAAGAGGGGTAGACATAGAATGATCTCACTCATTTGTATCACCTAAGGGAAAAAAGATATTATTACTGTAGTAATAATATCAAAGACAATAGAAACAAGGGCCAGGAAGAACAGAACATGGTAGGAAGCTTCTCAGAAATAGCAGGAGAGTGCAGTTAATGCAGAAAAGGAACCACTATGACATTGGTATTTGGAAATTAACGCTCTGGGGAAGAACTGGGTACTAAAAGAAGCTAAAGTGATAACCATGATATACCTTCAGTAACACTATTGCAAACATCAGTTCTAAAAGTAGAAGAGAGTGAGAGAGAAATAAAAGAAAAATGTCTGCCCCAGAGGTAGACAAGGGGAAGAGTGGGAGGGAAACTGGGGCATTGGTAGTGGCAAAAGTGCTCTGGTAATTAGTGTTTTGTAATGCATGACTGAAACTTAATCATGAAAAACTTTGAAACTTGAAAAGCCCAATTTTATTATAAAGAACCTTATAACCATAATATTTAAATAATTTAAATGACTCTTAGGAAAACCTTGAACTCCATTAACTCACTAATTTTTCTGGGTTTTCTGTAAATATGAAAGTAATAAGATACAAGGGTGAAAATTTAATTTGAGACTACAAAAGAGTGCTTTAATTAGATGCTTTTAAAACAGTGTGTTTAGTTACATTAAAACTTGGAGTTAGCTGAAATAAAAAAAAACTTGGAGTTACATTAAAACTGAAAGTCTAGGTGGTCATAAATGGACATAGGGAAGAAAGTTTGATGATGTAGTTAAAGACAATAAGTCATGAAGGAAAAAATGGACACTAAAGTAATATTTTCATCTATACAGTGCTCAACTTATATTTTATATGAACAAATCTTAATTGAATTGTTCAATCTGCTATTGATTGTAAAACTATTAATAACATATTTTAATACAATAACTACAAAATAAATAGCCCTGCTTTATATTCATCTGAGCTGTGAGATGGTAAATGTCATAGTATAATTTTTGATTAGAGGTGTAGCGCCATAGTTGAATGCTTGAATTACATTCAAAAGATTCTGAGTTCCATCCATTCATCCACACACACACACACACACACACACACACACACACACACACACACACACGCATCTTCTTTTAGTATTAAACTTGAAAACTTAATTTCAAGGAAAAACACAATTTACTAAAATATACTTAAGAAGACATACAAGAGTCTTTTCTGATTTTTTTGTTCTAGTTTTGTTTTTATTTATTATGTCACACAAGATGCTCCTCAGAAATTTTCACTAAGGAATCACTCGTGGTGTACTCAGATGACCCTACAGGGCACCAGGGATTGAATTCCAGTTGGCCACATGCAAGACAAATACCTTACCTTCTGTCCAATACCTTACCTTCTGTCCAAGTTAGTCTCTTCTATGTACCAGGCACTTTTCTCATAAGGTTTTGGGGCATATAAATTTAAAAAACATTTATATCATCTTTGTTACATCCCTTTCATTTTTGCCCCTCAAGCTCTGTTTCTATTTGCTGTGAGGCAGGGCTAATTGGTTTTACATTTTCAGATTTTTTTCAAAAGAATTGAGTCTTTTAGATTTTCCCAAGCTAAATTCACTAGTCAGCAAGGATTTTTTTAAGCCAGGGCTTACTATCTAGAGAAGGATGCAACTTTCTGGGAGATGAAATATTTATTCATTCTGCAAGTCAGTAAATGTGTTAGGAGTGTTCCAAGTGCTGAAGAAAGCAGAATAAAAATTTCAAGAGACTAAAAAAATATGGGAAATGGATCTATTACAGAATTATCCAGCAATTAACTTGAAGCTCATCAACCAATGTGAAAATTCTCACAAGAGAAATAGAAGTCCTCCTGGACTTGGATCCACATCAGCCAGCAGAAATGGAATAATGTTAATAGATCTGTGAATAACATCTCAGAAAATGTATCTCTAATCAGAATTCATGTTCAAGTTGACTTTTATTGGCAATGTTTTTAAACTAGAAAAAAAGGTAAAATTTGTAGACAGAAAACGTGAAGATTAATTTAAAATTACTTCCTCCTTTTGTTTAAGGGAATGGGATATTTCTGTTTTCTACTTAGCTGAAATGCTAAGCAACCCAATTTTGTACTTCACACCACATACTAAAACAGAGTGGTTTTAAAAGGATATCCAATCATTTTCCTTTACCTCCATTTATTCTTTTATTTATGTTTCTTCTCTGAAAATACCAAAAAAATAGAGAGATTTCAAAATGTTGCTCAAAATCCTCCAACAAATCTTTATTTCTTAAATTAGATGTAATCCTTTCTGAACTGTGACTCAAATGTGAATGGTGATAAACATTCCCATGTCCTAGAAGTAAAAACATCAGTTAGCAGAGTTTTCCAACCTTCAATATGAGGACATATGGAGAGTTAATACTCTCCTTGCCTCATCCCATGTGGTCTCATCTCCAGAGTTACTAAAAGCTAGACACCCATTTCTTTCCTTAATAGACAAAAAGATAAGAGGCAAGAAAGTTATCTCAGGCCCTTGTATATCAAAAATATACAAGGTACTAACAGAACTTAATAAGAAAAAAATATATATAACCCCATAAAAATGGGGAGAAGAAATGAACAGACATTTCCTCAAAGAAGAAATACAAATGGTCAAAAGGCATATAAAAAAGGCTCCACATTACTAATCAAGGAGATGCAAATCAAAACTACAATGAGGTACCATCTCACACCACATAGATTGGCACACATCACAAAGAACAAGAACAAACAGTGCTGGCGGAGATGTGGAGAGAAAAGAACATTTATTCACTACTGGTGGGAATGCCATCTAGTCCAGCTTTTATGGAAAACAATATGAAGATTCCTCAAAAACCTGGAAATTGAACTCCCATATGATCCAGCTATTCCATTCCTAGGGATATATCCTAGGAACACAAAAATACAATACAAAAATCCGTTCCTCACACCTATATTCATTGCTGTGCTATTTATAATAGCCAGACTCTGGAAACAACCAAGATGCCCTTCAACAGATGAATGGCTAAAGAAACTGTGGTACATACACACAATGGAATACTATGCAGTTGTCAGGAAAGATGAAGTCATGAAATTTTTCTATATGTGAATGTACATGGACTCTATTATGCTGAGTGAAATAAGTCAGAGGGAAAGAGACAGACACAGAATAGTCTCACTCATCTATGGGTTTTAAGAAAAATTAAAGACATTACTGTAATAAAGCCCAGAGACAATAGAGTTAAGGGCTGGATGGGCCGGAAAAAACAGCTCATAATTTGAAGCTCACCACAAAGAATGGTGAATGCTCTTAGGGAAGTAACTACATTAACTACTAGCATGACAATGTTAAAGAATGAGAAAGGTAGAATGCCTGTCATGAATACAGGCAGGGGAGGAGTGGGGGCATTGGTGGTGGGAATGTTGCACTGGTGAAAGGGGATGTTCTATTTATGACTGAAACCCAATTATAAACATGCTTATAATCATGGTGCTTAAATAAAGATGTAAGAAAGTGCTCTCTCACAAACATAGGTATTTCACTAAAGAATATGCTGTTCATATTTCATGTAGGGTACCCATATTGTTAGAACATACCCTAAAGAGGCAAACTCTCTAAAATATCTGGCTTTGAAAACCACCTGCACTTGTGATTAGATCAAAGAGGTGGTAAGGAATAGACAATCCACTCTTGAATAAGAATCACAGATTCACTCAACATGACACCCTGCACAAAAACAGCCACTTTAAAAGTATCAAATAATAGATGAAGGATAGTTACAACCTATTCTTAAATTATTTGCCTGGGTGGGGGCAGACAACTCTTTGGGATGGAGACACTAGCAGACATCATTTTACATTTCAATCTTGTTTACTAGAACCCAAACATACAGTGACACTTTAGCATACTTGCTATCATGTAAGAAGATACAGCATGCCAATGTAATGTCAAGCTTAGCTGCTCTCTTCTCAATCCTGCACCAATAAGGTCAAGGTCAGATAGATTTAAAACGTAGTCTCTCAAACTCTTTTCAAAAATTGATGAGTAGAAAAAAACTGTCAAAGTCATTTTGTAAATCCAGATTAATCTAGTGTCATACCAGACAAGGATACAACAAATAATAGTCCTTAAATGCCTTATAAATAGTTGGTAAAAATTTTTAGCAAGGGCCAGAACAATAGTATAGTGAATTGGTTTGATCTCCAGCTCCCTGAATGACTTCCCAAGCCCTACCAGAAATAATTCTTACACACAAAACCAGAAAAAAGTGGGTCCAAAATAAGCAAGAAAGATTTAAAAAAAATAATCCAATGAATATTTAGTCCTTGATTCCATGCATTAGTAAGATGAACAAATTAACCAGCAAAAATTAAGTGTGTTATGAAAAAAAGAGAATCATGTAAGAACAATAAATGATGCAATGAATGCTGAGATAAAAAGATCATAAAGGTGGAAATTGATGAAATGGCATTATAAATTACATGCACAAAAGTTAGTAGATGTTAAAAAAAACCATTATTTCATTCTTTATATTAGTCATACTTTTAGCATAAATATTTAAACACTTCAAAATTGCTAAAGATTCAACAGTTCCCATTTAATTTGATTTTTATATTTTCCCTCAATGTAACCACAAACTACTATAAAATCAATATACTTCTGTTCAAAGTTAGTAGAAGTTTCCCTCAAATTCAGGTTCAATAGTTTGATATTTTGTTTTGTTTTTTGGTTTTGGGGCCACACCCGGTGGTGCTCAGGGGTTACTCCTGGCTGTCTGCTCAGAAATAGCTCCTGGCAGACATGGGGGACCATATGGGACACCGGGATTCGAACCAACCACCTTTGGTCCTGGATCGTCTGCTTGCAAGGCAAACGCTGCTGTGCTATCTCTCCAGGCCAATAGTTTGATGTTTTAATATCAGTTCTTCAACAAACAGCCTCAGTGACAACAATTTTGCTCACCGAAGAGTTTGTTCATCTTCTCTTTTTAACAATTTTCCCACTTCACTTTTTTACCTCCGCATATCCAATACGCATATCTATGCATATTTTCATATATTATATATATGCGCATGGGATAAAATGTGTGTATATCGGGCTAGAGTGATAGCACCGTGGGTAGGGCATTTGCTTTGCAAGAGGCCAATCCAGGTTTGATCTACAGCATCCCCATAGGGTCCCTGAAGCCTACCAGGAGTAATTTCTGAGTGCTGAGCAGGAAGAAACCCCAAAGCCCCACCAGGTGTGACCCAAAAATTAAAACAAATAAACAAAAAGAAATGTGTGTATATATTTTAGCAACAAAACATAGCACAACTTCATCTGATTATGAAAATCTTCTCTTCTGGGGTCACTCTTGGCATAAGATCCTAGAAATATTTAGGACTGTGATCATTCAGTGACCACAGTAATGATTTATTAACATCAAATTCACATGTTATTTTATTATCTATTTAGTGAGTCTTAGTGTATTATGTAAATATTAAAGCAATATTTTACTAATAAGTTTTAAATAAGAGCAAAATCAAAACTATAGTCAACAACAACAACAAAAAGCAGCAAAGCTGCAATTTTAAGAATTTTACTATTCTATTCATGCAAAGAAACTAAACCACCATTTTTATCTGGCTCATGATAATTGTATAATGCCATTAAATTGAAGTTGCGCCTCTCTATCTGAAAGGTAAAAATGTACGTATGAGAACCAATAAAATAAAAGTTAAGAAGAAAATGAATTTTGGACTCAGCACATATTTCCATAATAATACTCAGGTAGACTCTGGCAAGAATGAATCTTCAGATGGAGAAATATATTAATACATTAATTTAACCCATATCTTTGACTTTGCCTTTTCTCTAAATTTATAGCTAGTAATACCACTCAGTTTTTATTAGGTTATCCTTATTTTATTTTTTAAAAACTGAACAAAACTTTCATCCTTCTACCAACTGCTCCAAACTGACCAGTCAGGGTTTTGTCTCACAGGAGACAAACCCTTCCCAAGGTCATGAATCAGATTATATAGAGAGGGGATATAGGGAGTTTTTAGCTTTTGAGGATCTTTCAAATGATTGGCTGTTTTCTAGGGTATCTTCCTACTGCTCTCTTGTGTCCTTTCCAAATAAGCTACCTGGAATAGTCAGATAGCTTGGAGCAGTGTCAACGGAAATAGTTGAGAGAGCCTAGCATGTGGCTTACACCATGTGATCCTTACAAAATGGCATCCCTCCTTACTCAAAACCTTAGACAAGCCTGACATGTGGCCTTTCTTTACAAATTGCTGCTGCCCCTACTTGTTCAGATCCAGGACCCCAATTCCCTCCTCTTCTTATTTTTCATCTTTTGTTTTTTGTTTTTTTGTTTTGTTTTTGTTTTGTGGTTGTTGTTCTTAGGTTATTTTGTTTTGTTTTTGTTTTCTTTTTTGGGCCACACCGGGTGATGCTCAGGGGTTAGATACAACCATCCTGGATCAGCAGCATGCAAGGCAAATGCCCTAACACTGTGCTATTGCACTGGCCCCTCGATTTCCTCCTCTTCTATGTACCTGAGTCAAAACCTTGACTCTCCTTGAGGTTCTTCATCCCAGTCCCTGATTATAGGCACATATTTGGACCTTAGCACAAGCATCTTAACTGTACCTAGGGGTGCCTGAATAAAGCACGTGGAGAAATTAATTATACAAAGACCTACTAAAAAAATCATCAAAATAATGAACAATGGCCCAGTCACTGTTTATACCAGGAGGCAGAATTCTTTCCACTGCCTTTCCTACTCCTGAAAACTGACCTTCCTCTGCTACAGTGTCTCATGGATAACCCCTGACTTATTAGCATAGAAACAATATTGCTCCTCCAGAGCCATGCACAGCACTTCTTCCTTCAGGAAGAGTAAGTACAGTCCCGTCCTGTTCTGGAGAGGAACTTCAGCTAGGGAGGCAACTTGTTCATCTAACATCCCAAAAGAAAAATGAAATTGTCTTAGAGCAGCGTTCACTTGTTGGGAGAGTTATTTAAATTGCATATCTCCCTTGACAAGGGACGCAACTCCCACCCCAGTGGAGCCAACAATACTACCTGCTACAAGGGATGAAATAAGAAGAGAAGTGGCCCTCTTCCGGTGGAAATGATAGGTTTGCTCAACTTGTTCCCACCCACCTTTTCCCATCAATTATGACACCTGGGGTAGGAGAATGACCATGATGAATAATTCCTCTGAGTTTTCAAAAGCTGCGTCAAACAAGAAGTGGGTCAGTTCCCTGGAACTTACAAGCCATGTTCCATTTGGTCCATGATGGGGATTACTTCCTCAGGCAGCTATTTTGACCTCCTTGCAATAGTCCAGATAAGGAGAGTGGGCCCTAGAGACCCCCCGCTCCCAGAGGTGGGTTAAATGATCCATATTTTATAGGCCTTATTTGAAATGCCTTATACCTGGAACCTCAGAGAATATATTTAATCTTTACGACAATCCAATGATATAAGTGTCATTCTATAATATAATCCTTTCAGTACCAGTTCTTGCCAGAGTAATCATTTCTATCACTGTCATAGCAAATCCTTCTCTGTCTTACTCTGCATTACTACTGTAATTATTACTGTATTATTACTGTCTTACTCTGTCTTACTACTGTATTACTCCACCCTATTGTGGCAAGATTTTTACCGTGGACTTTCTTCCTACTAATTCAACACTCAAATTCAACTGCCACATCCAGAGTCAAGATTTTTTCTAAACCAAGGACAACGTCTTTGAAAAAGTGAAAGTTCTTTCACAAATAATATCCCTAAAGATTAGTCAAATAACTACATTCAAAGGTACCAAAGCAGATTCCTATTGTATTAAAAAATTTAGAAATCACATAAATAAGTTCATCTAAATAGTCAACAATAGCTCTTAGAGATCCTAGAATGAATGACAAGTGAGACAATTACTTCCAAACTGCACCAAAGTTAATTACACTACCTCTGACTTATCCAGGTCCTTTCTCTTTTTTTTTTTCCAGACCATTTGGAGTGCCAGCTTTTCTGTCCTTTCTGGTTTCCCTGCACGTCTGTAACTCTCGTGAAATTTTGGCAGTTTATAAAACTGAAAAGGAACAGCTTAACTGAACAGCTGCTAGTCAGAGATGGCAGTACCTGAGAGCTATACTGTGACATTTGGGGAGAGGAAAATATGGAGGGTGAAGTGAGACTGAGCATATTCTGGAACTCCAAGACTAGCATTAAATTAAAAAAAGACTGGAGGCATGCTAAGTCAATGGAACTGTTTGATAATAGTTAACATATGGAGGTCAGGAAAGATTGGCTAGAACTCACTGGGATAAATTCATTTAAGTATTCTGTGAAGGGAAACAAGACATGCATGCCTTCATAAATATGACCCAAAGAAAAAGGCAAAATGATATTGTGAATACACTATTTCCTTACCCTCTACTTCACTTAGAGAAGAAAAAAGATACGCTAGTCATGCCTTTCAGTACATTGTCCTGTGAGTTATTCTATCCCCTTTTCATGGATCTGTATGGAAGATGGAGATTTTTCATTCTCAACATATTTAAATCTCACTTGTATATCAAATACTTTCTCTTTCTGAAATTTACTCCCATAAATTGTCAAGCAACCCTATTCTGATCTATTAAATGATTTCTGACTGACTTCTGCCCCTCCTGCATTATTGTGTCACCCTACCCTGAGACATGTCTCTGTCCTTCCTCCCTCACCTTTATCTCCTTTACCTCTCTTTTCTCTCACTTTCCCTCTCCCCCCTTCCCTTTCCCCTTCTCCTCCCTACACTTAGAATGGAATAACTTTTACTATCCAGAAGGAGTGACTCATTAAAGAAAATGGTCACCCTTCCTGACATGGCATTTCAACAAATAACAGTAGTTTTGCACATGTATCATGCCTTTCATTATTAAAGTCAGTGGTTTCCAATCAGCATAACCCTGATGTCAGGTACAGATTTAGCTCACTCACTTTCATACATATCCCCTCATTCAAATCTCTTCAACCTCAGAACAAAATATCTAATAAGTAGCACCACTCCATTCATACTACAGATGGAAAAAGGAAGACCCAGAGAAGCAGAATGACTGAACTCAAGTGCTAGAATAGATATTTAATGCCTTTTTAAACTCTAATGTGCTTGCAATTTATATTCAATCTTAGCAATGCTTTCTCAAAGTTCCTATTACTTTCTGCCCCTTTTTCTGCCATTCTGAAAATCATTTGTCACCCCTATTTGTACTACTTTTGGTCTATAGATTTAATGGATTTCTATATATCAATTCTATGCTTTATGATATGAAGTTACATGAAGTAACTCTAGTAACAATTTCATATATTTTTATTCTGTTATTAAGAACCAAAAGTTGGCCAATAAGCTTGTCCTGAAAGCAGTCCCTGGGAATGACTCCAGCACAAAGTGAGGAGTGATCCCTGAGAATCATTAAATGTAGCCCAGAAACAAAACAAAACAAAAAAATCAAAAGTTCCTATTAGCCCTGGTCTCCTCAGCCATTTATTAAGATATCTATTTAATATGGTATGTATAACATAATTAATGTGAACTTTGGGGTCATTATTTTCTTAGGAGACTAATATCATAAGTTTATATTTATGATTACATTTAAATGAGGGGACAAAAGAAGAAAATTTTATGTTTATGAAAACTTTATAAAAATCTTACATTTATATTAGGGAAATAAATACAAGAAAATTCCACTATAGAAAGAATACTTCATGCTACCATTTAGTTATGTTATTAATTTTAATAAATTTATTATTTCTTCAATTATTCTAAACAATTAATAGCAGATAAGTTCTTTATCTTCCATTCAATATGTCATTGTCTTTTTAATCCTCTGAAATGAAGCATCTGAAAAATCCGACTGTACTCTGGGTAAAACTTCTAAACACAGAGCCAGCAAGTGACTTCATAAAACAAATGTTCTTTTGATGACTTTAAATTCTAAGTCTGCATATTAAAATAACTTAGAAGCAATTCACAAATGGTCTTACTAAAAAGTGACATATTTGTTAAGGTAAATAATCTTGAAAATAAGACACAATACACTTTCCTGTCCCACTCCATCTTGAGGGCAATTAAAACAACAGTTTTATTTCAATATCTCCTAACAAGAGAAATACTTTTCATCATCAATTTAAAATAATTACTTCTGACATTGTATATATTAATCTTCTTTACCCAGAGAATTAACTTTATCATTTCCTGAGGTGCACTGTAGAATAATCCTTGGTTTCTCTAAAATCAAAACGTATTTTCCAAACAATTTAACTAATAGATTATATTTGCCTTGCCCAATTTTAGCTCCCTTTTATTTTAAATTTTTCTTAATAAAAGATACATTTTGCTCTTATATATTTCATAAGCTTTGCAACCATGAAATGGACATTTCATTATCCTCTAGCATATGGAATAATACTTGATAACTGCAAGGTATACATAAGCGGGTACATAAATAAAATATTATTTAAACATTGGAAAATAAAGATTACTAATAACAAGTCATTCCATGATACAATGAGAAATCGCTGCCTACTTTAGCTACCATTCATTACTTTTTAATGCTTTCCATTCCATTGACACAATGTACCTGGAATCCAAAGATATATGGAATGTGGAAAATATTGTCATATGTTCAAAGTTCATTGAAAAATAAGACTAGTAAGAACAACTTTCTTTTTTAATTTTATTTTATTGAAACCATTATGATCTACAAAAGCCTTTTCTGTTGAATTTCAGATATATAGTGAAACAGGGTCATTCCCATCACAAGTGCCAACCTCCCTCCACCAATGAATCTAGAATGAATCCTATATCACCCATTTAAGTTTAAATAGTTCAAGTTTTCTTTAAACTTAAAGGTTTCTTGATTCTATTATAGTTGACTCTGGCTTGGATGTTTAGTTCTGTCCTTTTTCCCCTACCAATGTATCTGAGACTAGTTGGCCCCTGGTCCTCAGGTTTTCCTTTTTTTCTTTCTTCATAGTTTTATAGAAAACTGCAGAAATATGTGGTAAAACAAAGTAATTCATGTCCCAATGTTCAATGTAAAAGGCAGGAGCCCCTAATCAAAAGATAAGAAATTTAAAAAATAAAAGAAAATTTTAAAAGGGTATGTGTTTAGCAGTATTTTGTTGTTGTTTTGCTTTGCTTTGTTTTGGTTTTGTTTGTTTGTTTTTTTCTTTTTTGCATAGGCACAGAAAAAGATGGGGAAAATAGAAAGCTCAAAAATTTGGCCTAAAAAACAGAGAAATCCTACCCATGAAACATCCTGCCATAGACATGGCATTCTAAATGGTCTAATCCCAAAGGCTTTCTTTTGGTCCAGTAAAAATTCTTCTTAATCACAGTTGTTGCAGTCAGGTTTCTGTAGTTAGAGATCCTGGTTTTTGCACCAATCCTATGTTGAAGTCAGGGTGACACAGAATACCTTCTGGTTTCATTTCACCATTAGGTGGCAATGTAGAGAACCCTGCGCTGAAAGCAAGTTGTTGCTGTCATCAGGTGTAGTAATCCGTCCCCAGGAGAGGTTCACTGATGGAGGTAGGGAGAACGAGGTCTCTCCCCCCAGCTCGGAGAACGCATCTCCCACCCAGTAACCAGCGGTTCTGAGGTGAATGCGGCGGGAAGAAATCCAAAAGACAGCCAAACTTCCAAAGAAAATAGCTCTTTATTCCTTGCAGAGGTCGAAGCTTAAAACGACCTGGGTGAAGGCCAGCAAGAGAAAAAAGACCTCTCCTTTCCACATATCCTTGCTTTTATAACCCAGAATCAGGTACCACCCAATGGTGGAAACAGTATCAGGTACTATCTAGGGTGGGGGCAGACTGCCAGGTCACACCCTAGGGTAGGGTACAATCACTGATCAAGGTAGGGTCAGAAATGTTTATAGGCAACAATTCCATATCATGAAAACAGAATCAAGTACTACCCTAGGGTGGGGGCAGACTACCAGGTCACACCCTAAGGTAGGGTACAATCACTGATCAGGGTAGGGTCAGAAATGTTTATACACAACAATCAGGCTATTATATAAACCCACTCTGGAGAAGGTTGGTGCCAGGCAGCATTAGGGCCTTCCCCAGTAGAAGTCTGATTTCTGGTGTTGGTACCGAAAAATCGTGCTGGTTCCATAGATGGGATCCAAGGTTAATGTATGAATGGCCAATGTTTGATCTTCTGAAGTCTAAGCCAAGTCACTATGACAAACATTCAGTGTGTAAGGCTCCACTGCAGTATTAAATTTATGTGAAGAGAAACTCTCTTAAAGTGTCTTAAGAGCTATTCAAAAAATATGACTGCAGTTTTGCAGAAACATACTATAGAGCATCAAATTATAGCAGATAAGGATATGTTATATAAAAGATACTTAAGCGTGGGAACAGAGTGATAGCACAGAGGTAGGGTGTTTGCCTTGCACTCTGCTGACCCAGGATGGACCTAAGTTTAATTCCCAGAATCCCACATGGTCCCCCTAGTCAGGAGCCATTTCTGAGCACATAGCCAGGAATAACCCTTGAATGTCGCCAGATGTGACCCCAAAAACAAAATAGAACAACAACACAAAAAAAGATATGTGAGCTTCTTAAGTAGGCAATAACCAAAGTCTAAAAGGAAACAAGAAAATGGGTACACATGCAAGGGATCAAAGAATTGGACATCAAAGATGAATCATTGATGAATGAAATGAATACAAAACAAGGAATTTTAGGTATCTGGGAGTAGAAAGTGTGAAGGGAAAATGGGAGATTTGCCAAAATAAATCATTAGGAAACATAAAAGAAAACTCAATTCCAGTCTTTCCAAATTTAACCACGGGGATATGGCAAAATGAGTATTGTATATACTGTTTGAGACTGAAGGAAGTAGAAATTACTTCAAGTTGAATCAAGCACAAAATGCTCTCTGTGGGTAAAGAAGAAACTTCACTGTATATGGCTAAAGCTCAACAACTGGACAGTATCATGGTGTAAGAGGTTCCATATTATTTATCTTCACCTTTCCACTGGAACTTTATAATATCAAATGAGATGTGGATTGTTTCATATTTAAAAATAGTTCCTTGATCTCACACCCACACACCTTTTCATACTGTCTATGCTGTTCATACTATTATCTCTTGAGAGTGTCTTTAATACCAGTCTATTCTTCTTTGCCTCTAATTCTATCCTTAATCTTTTCTTTTGGTGGAGGGTGAGTACACTCAGTGGTGTTCGTGACTTACTCATTACTCATTGTTCTCAGCTTAGTAGTGTTTAAGGGAACATATGTGTAGCCAGAGGAAGAACCTGAGTCAACCATATGTAATACCGTATCCACTGTACTATCTCTCTTGTCTACTTTTATAATTCATTTCTATTTTAACCCCTTCTTTTTTTCCAACTTCCCAACATCAATCATATAAAATGTCCATTCCAAGGTCACCTACTATGTTTTACCCACCAGTAAGTACCATTCAAATGTGTCTGTTCTTCATGGTTTTTTTTTTGGGGGGGGTCACACTTGGTGATGCTCAGAGATTACTCCTGACAATGTGCTCAGAAATCGCTCCTAGCTTGGGGAGTCATATGGGATGCCAGGGATCAAACCCAGGTTCATCTTGGGTCAACCGCGTGCAAGGCAAACACCCTACCGCTGCACTATTGCTCCTGCTTCTGGTCTTTATTCTTGAACCACTCTCTTCCCTAGGCTTCTTCAGCTTCATGCCCTCCTAATTTTCCTTCTATTTTGTCTCTATCTCTTTCTCAAACAGATTGTCTACATTTTTAAATATTGAAGAGTCATAAGGCTCATCATAACATTCAATTTTCAATTCTCTCTCCTTAATAATCTCAATAATTTTATAGTTAAATATATTATGCCATCTGACTGAAGGTTTTACCTCTAGCTCACAATTCTCTTTCTGAAATTCAGAGGAAAATGTCGAAATTCCTACTTGATATCTTCACTTGTATGTCTTACAGACAACTAAAATCAATATCCCCAGGCAAAATTTTTTCATCTTTTTCTGTTTATTTCTTCACTCTACCTGCTTCTGTTAAATACCCGGAGAGTTACAGGAGTTTAGGAAGAAATGAAGAAAAAAAGTAGTCAGATTATAGACAATGATGAAAATAAGCTTGAAATACATATCATATCACAAATAGAATAGATTTATCTGCTGGAGCAAATTCTAACATTCTAGAAATATATTTTATATTTAATATATTATCTAAATAAGTGTTTATAAACCATCTGGTCCTACCACACCCTGAGTTCAGGGGTTCTATAAAGAAAATGTGAAGAAACCAAAAATTACTTCTTAAAACCTCAATTCAGAGGGAAAGCATATGATTTTTGTTTACATTCCACTGGCAAAAACAAATTACATGCTTTGGTTCCAATGAACCTGTGATGTACAGTCTCTGGCTGGGCAGTTGCCTTCTATGTGTACTTCTAGAAAGAAGTACACATGCACAGTAAAAAAAAAAAAGTTAGTTGTTTCTACCTTAGAATTCACTAAACCAGAAAAGAAAGAACTGAGAAAAAATGAATGATCTGAGGGAAATATTTTTTAGAAATACAAAGAGCTCAAGAAGTGCTGGCAGGAATGTGGAGAGAAACGAATTCTTATTCATTGCTAGTGGGAATGCTCTCTAGTCCAACCTTTATGGAAAACAAAAATGGAGACTCCTCCAAAATCTGGAAATTGAGCTCCCATTCGATCCAGCTATTCTACTCCTAGGGATATACCCTAGGTCAGAACACAAAAGCACAATACAAAAATCCCTTCCTCACACCGATATTCATTGTAGTGCTGTTTACAATCTCCAAACTCTGGAAACAACCAGGATGTCCTTCAACAGATGAGTGGCTAAAGAAGCTGTGGTATATATACACAATGGAATATTATGCAGTTGTCAGGATAGATGAAGTTATGGAATTTTCCTATACATGGATGTACATGGAATCTATTATGCTGAGTGAAATAAGTCAGCGGGAGAGAGATAGACACAGAATAGTCTCACTCATCTATGAGATTTAAGAAAAATAAAAGATTTTTACAATAATTCCCAGAGACAAAAGAGAGGAGGGCTGGAAGGTTCAGCTCAGGACATGAAGCTCACCATAAAGAGTGATAAGCGCAGTTAGAGAAATAACTACATTGAGAACTACATAACAATGTGAATAAATGAGGGAAGTAGAAAGTCTATTTAGAGTACAGGTGGGGGTGGGATGGGGAGGAGAAAGATTTGGGACATTGGTGATGGGAACGTTGCTCTGGTGAAGGGGGATGTTCTTTACATGACTGAAACCCAACTAAAATCATATTTGTAATCAAGGTGTTTAAATAAAGATATTAATTAAAAAAGAAATAAAAAGAGCTAGAGAGATAATACAGGAGATAAAGTGCTTGCCTTGCACATGGCCAACTGGGTTAATTCCCTGGCATCCCCCATAGAGTCCCTTGAACTTAGCAACACTGATCCCTAAATACAAAGTAGGAATAATTCCTGAGCACAGTCAACCCTGCCACCCAGAAAAGACAAGTAATTTTTTGGTAAGGAAAGAAAACAAAAGAGAAAGAGAAAATGTGTGTATAGAGTAGAAAATATGTTAACTTACCACAATATATTTACATCTCTCATATCTTTCCTAGTCACCTTTCCTAAAGCCTCTGGTTTTTTAGACTTCTATAGGCTGAATCTCTAAAACAGAAAGGACAGGTCATTCATAAGACCATATTCCTTAAAGAAAAACCTAAATATTGAATTTATACTAATTACTGTCAGTCTTTTGAAATGAATGGATACACAAATATGTTCTGACAGTTACAATAGTAAAAGGATAAATAATAAAACTGATTCAGGAAAAAATATATTACCAACTAATTGTTTCCTGCCACTCTCTCCTTTTCCCTTGGGTGTTGGTTACAAATAAATTTTTAGTATATGTAGCATTTAAGGTAGTTTAACATCTTTCTTAGGGTTTTGGCAAACCTGTGTAATGAGCTGCCAAAAACAGGACATCAGGCAATGAAGAATTAGGGACATTAAATTGCTTGTCATCCTCCTCAATTTCGTTGTCTAATATGCAAAAAGGGGTCATGAATATGAGGAGAACTTTATTTAAGCAGAGTGAGAGATCAACTGATGAAGTCTATCCCTTGTTTATAAAAGAAAATCACAAACTCATGACAAGACACTTAACACAGATTGCAGATTACGAACACAAACAACAGCAAGCTTTGCAACCACATTCTCTTTTTTGTCTAAGTTTAACTTTTCTATAAACTTGAGACCTAAGACTGGCTACCACAGAACAGAAAACCTCTTCTAAAGAGGACTGCTTGTCTGAAAGAGAGCAGTAGAATCTCAATCTCAAAATGTAAGGATGTAAACCTAATTGCGACAAAAAATTGGGGATTAATTCAGCTCTAATTAGATGCTCTATGACTTGTTAGAAATGGAAAATAAACAGCTGCTGGCAGGTTTCCATAAATGAGGGTGGCTGTGGGACAAGTTCTCACCCACTTAGCTGCCACAAAGATTTCCTACTAGGTTGCCATGGAGACAACCAAGAAATCAAAGACATGACTTAAATTATTAAAAGTTACTAATCCAAGAAAGAGGAACTCTTAGAATTTGAATAGTTTTCATCTGAGATTGGTTATACTTATCTCAGGGTAAAAAAAATGAATTAGTCTTCCAAAGTTATTTATAAGCTATGACACTAGGTTTATCTGACTATACTAAGTATATGTTTAGATAAAAAAAATGTATTGCACAGTAATTTTATAGCTTCATATAGTCAATTTATCAATACAAGTATTTATTATTTATAATATATGCTCAAACATAAAAATGAGTAGACTACCACTAACGCCTCTTCTGTAACAAATAATCTATACTATAATCTAGTGAAGAATTGGAAGATGATAAAAATGTTAAGAATGATTTATAAGCAGAAAATGTGGCATTTGACTAATAGTGCTGCTGGCATCTTATTGTTTAAATATGGTCATGGATGTAGAACAAAAAGATTTTTGCACTGGAGATCAACCTATTCCCCAGGAATCTAGAGTAAATTCAGTTAGTATCGCTTAAACAAAAGGGCACATGCATAGTTAAACATACTTGCTTAGATAGAAAACTTCCTACATTGATTATGGGAATGCTGCACTGGTGAAGGTGGCTGGTATTCTGTTTATGACTGAAACCCAACTACAAACATGTTTGTAATCATGGTGCTTAAGTAAAGATTTATTTAAAAAATAAGAAAGAAAGCTTCCTACCTTGCCAGGTTACACATCTCTCCAGTACTCTTCCACCTAAATATTCTTCTTTGCTGGTCTAATAAGTTTTTACTCTCAGAGTTTATTTGTTGGGGATTTTTTGTTTGTTTGTTTGTTTGTTTGTTTGCTAGCTTTATACAGCAAACATAGAGCCAATGTATCTAGAGGAATAGGAAAATGGAAACCACTTTGGTTGCTGACAAAGTAGACATCAAATAGGTAACATGAACAAAAGCAGATCCTCAAATGCCTCACAAACGATAATGGCTAACCTTTCTGAAAGGAAAGGTAGGAGAACTGACATGCTGTCTAATGAATCCTTATCACTTAGGTGTCACTCAGAATTGGAATGAAACCTTGAGGGCATAAAGCTAAACTACATTTATCAATATCAATGGAAATTAATTCATATAGCATCTCATTTCTCTTCCCAACAGCCTTCTCTTCCTTTTCCTATCTTTTCCCACAGATCCTTAACCTACCCTCATTTCTATCCATCAACTTCTATTCATCCAACACACATTAGCCAAGTGAAAAACATCATGTATAATAGGCACTTACAATATATATACATATATCATTCTTTTTTTTTTTTTTTTTGGTTTTTGGGTCACACTCGGCAGTGCTCAGGGGTTACTCCTGGCTCCATGCTCAGAAATTGCTCCTGGCAGGCACGGGGGACCATATGGGGCACCGGGATTCAAACCCATGACCTTTTGCATGAAAGGCAAACGCCTTACCTCCATGCTATCTCCCGGGTCCCACATATATCATTTTTATATTGAGAATCCAAATTAGTGTGTAGGACGTAATATGCCAGTGAAAAATGTTTCTCTCTCCAGATTTTAGTTTAGTTTGAAGTGACCATGTAACCCAGTTCTGTACAGTGAGATAGGTGAAAGGATTAAAGTTCTTTGTTTCTTTCTTTCTTTATCATTTAATGCATAAAAAATCTTTAACGATACTTTTTGTATCATTAAATAATACTTCGTATTATCTGATTCAAAAGTTCTTGTTTTCTTGGTCTAAAAGTAATAGGTGACACAGTTCTTCCAAATTTGTGCTTTCTTCCTTCTGCTGAAATGCAAGGGACAAAGTTTTATATATGAAAAATGTGAGTTAAGCCTTGTTATTCTTCTACAATTAACAATAAATAAGCCAATTTCTAGGGATAATAGTAAGATAATAATAGTAAGATAATAATAAGCAGCCTTGTTCCTTGAAGATTATTGAAGACCAGCATGGATTATCAACCTTCAGAGTAACTGTCATTTTTGCTCAATATATTATATTTACTTAATTTCACTTCCAGGTGATTTTGTTATATAAGCCACGACTGTCAGTGTGAAAGTCTGTGTAATTGGGGCCGGGAGGTGGCGCTGAAGGTAAGGTGCCTGCCTTACCGCGCTACGGACCGCGGTTCGATCCCCCGTGCCCCATATGGTCCCCCAGGCCAGCCAGGGGCGACTTCTGAGCGCATAGCCAGGAGTAACCCCTGAGCGTCACTGGGTGTGGTCCAAAAACCAAAAAAAAAAAAAAAAAAAAAAGAAAGTCTGTGTAATTATGAAGAAATAATAATGATATATTGTAAAGGTGAGAGAAATGATGCTTCTGTGTCATTTTGCAATATTTCATTACTTCTATATCATTTGGTGAGACTCCATCAAAGAAACAGAACCAATGGATGATATATTCTTCAATTATTTGCAAAAATTAAAATTTAATAATTGAGGGATAGGAGGAGAGATAAGAAAATTTAAAACTCAGGATAAGGCAGCAAAAATATATACAAACAACTCTCAGGCAGAAGCTCATTTGGATCCCACAAGCAATGTGGATGAAATCTCCACTATGCAGAGCAAAGCCAAATCAGTAGTGAATATAGTCTAGATCTTTGTCCTTGATTAGTTTGTTGGAGTAAACCCAAAACTGAAAAAGATAGTCAACCTATTCTTATTTTATCTGTATAAGATGAAGTACTCTAAGTATAGTCAGAATTCTAACTTGTCACCAATGAGTCATAGTCTCTCAGTCAATCCTCATCTTGAGTCATTGTAAAGTCTACTTCTCCTTGAACAAAGAAGAGACTTATGAGAAAAGAATCCACTATGCTTAAAAAAAAAAAAAGTACCCCATTAATCTTACAAGTCATCTCAAAATGTACCAGATACCATTTCTCAAAGGAAGAGAATATATCATCAGACTATCCAGAGGATTATAAAACACTGATTTAACTGACACTAATTTCTGGAGACTAAAATGTCACTGTGATCCATCAGTCAGAGTAAGAGCATACGGAGGTCAGGTGATCAATAGAGTTACATCTAAGGTCTATGGCCCCAGGCACCAATGAGTCTGAACACAATCAGTGGTTTTCACCCAAATTCTATGAATGCATTAATTAGCTTATTTATATGTTTACAAACAGAAAAAAATCAACTAATTGATTCCCTGACCCACAGAATGCAGTTTATTATATATTATAGGAAAAGGTATAAAACTAAAACTGTATTTATCTAGAAAATTAGTACAATAAAATGCTGCATGCCTGAAGAAAAACTGCAAAAATTAGTGACTTTATCAAGAACTTCATAGATAGAGGAATGATGATTTTCAATTAATAATACTCTGCACATCTCCACTTAACTCACCTACCTGGTATTTCAAATGCATATCTAAAAACACTATATCATTTGGGGGTGGGGGGTTGGCCACACCTAGTAACCATATGGGGTTACTCTTGGCTATGCTCTCAGAAATCACTTCCGGTTTGGGGGACCATATGGGATGCCAGGGATGGAACCATGGTGTGTCCCGGGTCAGCCACGTGCAAGGCAAACACCCTAACACTGTGCTGTCACTCCAGACCCTGACACTGTATCATTTTTATATATACTCAGTTGCTGACTCTGAATGCAGCTATTTTTCCTAATGTAATTTTTTGGTGGATCAAACCATCATATCTCCTCTATTTGGAATAATAATATGTGTCAATATAGAAAGTTATTTCCCTGTGTTTATTAGTAAAGTATTAAGAAGCAATTTGCTTTTCAGTAGAAAGTCTAGAAAAACATTCTAACTGTCCTAAATCATAGATATATCAATTCTCCAGCACTATGCCAAAACGAAATAATAAAAGGCATTACCTTTATCCTCTAAAGACACAGCTCCATTTAAATAAATCATATTTTTAATAAAATGATGCTTTAAATTAATTATGTCTCATTTAAGTCCAAGGGAAGAGGCAGCATTAAATATATAGGTATATTAGTATTACTCAAACTTGAAAAATAATCCTAGAATTATTAATAGAAGAGCCAGGCATTGGCTCCTTAGTGAAAGCTCTAAAGATCCAACTGTCAGGGAGATCTTAAGGTATCCTCAGAAACAAGATAAATGCAGCATCTGATCCTCCCAACAAGAGGAAAAAAACATGCAATACCTAGTAATCTTCTTTGCATTTCGATGAGTTGATATTCCATATAGAGTCATTAACTTGATATACTTATTAAAAATGAGTTTGTGTATACCCTAGGAATTCAAAAATACCATGCAGATAAACCCTCTGCCTTCCTATGTTCATCAGCACTATTTAAAATAATTGGAATCTGGAAACAGTCATGTGCCTAAGAACAAATAAGTGGCTAAAGGAATTGTGGTATATACAATGGAATACTTTTCAGATTTTAGAAAAAATGAAGTCATGAAATTTGCAAATAGATGGAAGGATATGAAGATTACTTGCTGAGTGAAATGAATCCGAGGGAGAGGAATAGGCATAGAATAATCTCACTCATTTGTGGTATATAAGAACAATAAAAGACAGTATGGTAATAATATTCAGAGACAATAACTATGAGGTTCAAGAAGATCAATTCATGGTAGAAAACTTACTACAAAGAGTGGTGAGTGCAATTGAAGTAGAGAAAGGTTCACTAGGACAATGATCGGAACTGATTACTCTAAATAAGAACTGGGTGCTGAAAGGGGATAAAGTAACATGCATGGTACACCTCATTAACAATAGCATAACACATAGTGTCAACAAGGAACAGAAAGAGAGAGAAGCGAAATGTCTGCCCCAGAGACAGATGGTAAAACTGGGGGCATTGTTGGTGAGAAAAGTGCCCTAGTGAAAGTGGTGTACATTAAATGACTAAAACTCAATTTTGTAAAGCACGTTGCTTAAATACAGTAATTAAAAAAAAAGTTGCGGTTGTGCTCATACAAAAAAGGATGCAATAATCCCAATTGCAATAGAAAGTGCTCTGCTATAATGACCACGTGACTACCTGATATGATGATATTTGAAGTAGAATGGCAGACACAAATGTTGTTAAATCCTATCACTAACAGTATTACAAGGCATGATATCTCAATACAAAATTTAAAAAGATTTTAAATGCTATTTAAAGCCTTTGGCAAGCAAGCATGTTAGTTAAACTGCAGAAAAGTTTCTTAGGATTTTAGGGGAAAAAAAGTGTATTTTTCTTTACAGATAGTTACATTTGCTTTGAGGTACAGCTTTTGCTTTTCAATTGGGCCATAATTGAAAGCTAATAGTTTTCAATGTTATATTTAAGTTACAATGAAAACCAAACTGTTTACTCTAAGCTGTTGCCTAATCTAATAACCTGTAATGTTAGGTATGAACAGCTTAATGTATTCTATTGTAAATAGATATAATAAATATGAGATGAGGATTAGGCAGATCCTAAATATTCTAGAAATAGATTAAGATGGCCATGACCTGTCCAAAAATTTTGTATTTTACATTCTTTCCCTCTCATTCATTTCAACTTGTGGGAATTTCCATATATTTGATAAAGAAGTGTAAAAAAATCAAACTTGACTACAGATAGCTCCACAAATATGCTGGTACCATTCTATGTAGTATATGGGAAATGTCTGTACTACAATATCATGCTGAAAGAGCATCAGATATAAAGGGAAATTATTCTGTGGGCAGAACTTCAAGGAATGCAACAGATTATTTACCTCTTCTTAAAAAGAAGATTTCTAAAGACATATATCTATACCAATTCATAAATTACAGTTAATGGTTGGTAGGAAGTTGGAAGGAACAAATCCCTTCCAAAATTTTCTAAGGCTAGGAAATTCAAACATTGGAATATTTAGCAAAGAGGTTTATAAATGTACATTTCAAAGGGGGTATGGAATATTTAGATTTTTGTGTTTCAGGTGAGTAAGCTCAGTGGTTGATTCAGGTTGCTTTCATAACTAATATGAAGATATTAATCTTCCACCTTCCCCAAGTATTCCTGCCACTGCCCAACAAGCTCATGAATAAAGTGACCATGTCAGAAAGAATAAACGTTATGCATAGGCTCAAGAACCTGGTCTTCCATTCTCAAAAGTCATTCTGGTTGTAACCTAACATGCCTACATCCAGCAACAAAGTGAATGAAATTCAAAGATCTTCCCACAATTAATTAACTCCCTGCATGTAAGATAAATATAGGATCACCAGTAACTTGACAACAAAATTATCAGATTTTCAGAACAATCCATCTGAATAACTTTCTAGCTTCTGAGTCACAGATTGTAAAATAAATACTGTCTTAAACTGCTCAGCTTGGAGTAATTTGTTGTACAATAATAGCTAACATATCTGCATTATATGAAACATACAATGATATATAGCATATCAGAGAATCCAATATAATACAGATGTGATAGTGACAGGGATCTTGAAGTGGTAAAGTTTAAGACTTCAACTTGCTTTTCTTATCTCTAAATATTGATATTTTTAAGTTCTAATATTATGTGACAATAAAATATCTCATATTTATAGAAAAGCAATTAAATATAAAAAATTATAAAAGCATTTTAGGTATATTTTTGGGAACTCAGAAGATTTGGGGCCACATTGGTCATTCTTGACCAATTGGAGCAGCAAGGTCCCAAAGATTCAATACTACTTGGATCCTGTGATATCAGGAATTACCCAATACTAGTGCTGTCAGTCATTATTAGAGACCTCCAGTGCCACATCCAGAAGTACTGGGGTTCTAAAGAAGCTGGCAATACTCAATGTACCATGTGGTTCTGGAAATCAAACCCAGGTCAGGTACGTGCTAGGCATGTATCCTATATATAATCTATCTCTCAGCATTATTACAATACACTTTTGTTTTCCCCAAAAAGTTACATATGAACATTACAATTTTGTGATAAAAGACATATGTTATGCTACATTTTTAACCTGTCAGCAAAATTACTTATAGCTATTATAAGGAATTCACAGACATAAAAAAGAGAGAAAAGGGGAAAAGCCATAAAAAATGTAATGTTTTTAATGTTAATTTAATGTAATAAAAACAAATGTAATGCTCAAATGTCACACAACTGCAACCACACCAACAGCTAAACTTCACAACCTTTCCACTGATCTCTGTAGACAACCTAGCCACCAAAAAACTCCAGGGGGCTGAGAACTCTGGAGTTTCCTGGGAATCAGAGTGAGCAGCCTTCCAACTCCCGCACTTGTACCTCCATACCTTTGGAAAACCCAGAAGCCACACCCACAACCCACATCTGCTTCCAGAGGTAATCTCATTATCCAGCTCCATGCATTCATTTAGTTCTCAAAAGAACGGCAAGTCACATCACAAAAACTCATAGTTACACAAGTCTCACAGCTGACAACTATGTGGTATCTGGGAGAGTGGTAGGGCAAATATCCTTCCCTTACTGAAGTCTCAACAACTGCACACACGCAACATTTGCTGTCATGCCAATAGCCCAACTTCATTACATTTACTTTGATCTCTGCAGAGACACTTAATTGCCAAAAACACCAGGTATGCCAGTTTGGGGAGAACTTTTGGAGTCAGGATGGGCAGTTTTCCTCCACACCACCAAACTTTTGAAAACCTCTGCAACCCTACCCACGGGCCACAACCACCACCATGTCAACTCACTAGCACAGTTCTACAATTCCTTCAACTTGTAAAGCATGCAGCTCTTAGCAGCAGTCACACAGCACCTCCATAGTTTTCAATACTGACATTGTAGTAGGAACTTACCAAATTAGATGTGAATTTATCATAGAAGTCACTTAAGTTCAAAACAAAACCAATAACACAAATTGTCAACTAGCAACAAACATCTTAGTAAACCTTCAGACAATGACTTAATGACATTATTATGAGATACGGCGATTTTCATATATTTTCTTTTAGTGAATTTTTTGGGATAATTCCATTACCAGTCAAAACAAATGATATTAAGTCAATTCAAGGGTGCCGCTTACCCTGGACATATGTCATGTGGATACAATTCAGTCTCCACGAGATTGGACAGTGTTAGCTCAATCTCAAACCCCAGGTCCCAGATGTAGAACTGAAACAACTCCCTGCAACAACACTAAGAACTAAGCTCCGTTGGGAGATTTACTTGTGCCAGTTTTAACATGACAAGGACAGCAAGGAAATGACAACTTGACCCAAGACCAGGAGGTACTATCACATCACCTAACACTAAGTGGAAATCAGAAGATGTATCATCTTCTGAACTATGAAAAATAAGAGCACTAACTATAGAACACTAACTTGGACAACCGTGACTGGGCAGAACTTATCTTAAGATCAATAAGGAAAACCCTACCCTAGCTGTAGCCCAGGACTCTTAAAAAAATCAAGATTTCTTAGTACAGAGGCCCAATTTTGACAACAGAGACTGAACAGAACCTTTGGAACCATAATTTACTAGTTTTCGGCTTAGGGACCCAGCAAAAACATGGAGCACATGATACAGAAGACTGAACACACCAACAATGGTGGAACAGAACCTCTGGAACCGTAAAGACTCTATCCTAGACTTTGTCCTAGGACCTGCACAAGTACCAAGATTGCTAGCTATAGTGGCCTGATTTTCTCATCCACAACTGAGAGGAAAGTTTCCTAACACCACAAAAAAAACCCTTGGGATATGACAATGAGTATGTATGGAGCCAGTGGTTGTTCCCATGACAGTATGCTTCAAGAGTGGAGAAACCCTGAATCTCTTAGGCTATGGAATTTCTATCCTTCCCCAATACTTACTGTGCCTATGCAAAAAATAAATAAATAAATAAAAAGTGGGGGAGCACCAAACCCTGCCACTCCAGCATTACTTTTTCTTGTTTTGTTGTTTGTTTTTGATATTATTTCCCTTCTCTTTTTATTCCACTTTTTTCTTTCTTTTCACTCTTGTGGATATTATTTGGTGATTTTTTTGACTGAGTACATTTTTTGGTAGTTGATACCAAATTTTTCTTCTCTTTTCCTTAATCTTCTTATCTCCAAAAGAATCGCATAACTAGAATCATGCAGCCTCATAAATTGAGGAGGGGAAAATGATGATACCAGGACCAGTCATATGAACAGGTAGTGGAAATAAAAAATGATCAAACTGGAACACCAAACCCAAAGTCAATGACAACAGAATAGATACCCAATCTGCAACAAGCTGTAAAGTCGAGACCAGTTACACTAGTATTCTGGGGGAGTGAAGGATGGAGATTTGGGAGGCATGCTGGGAACAGGAGTAGAGGGAGGACAACATTGGTGGTGGGAATGCCCTTCATTCATTGTCACCATGTACTGTAAATAATTCTGTGTTATGCACTTCAGTCACAATAAAAAAATTTTAATGATATTAAGTCAATTATTTGCACATGCAAAAGGGAAGTTTTGTGGGAGGTTGAAAACTGAAAGCAATGGTGGAATTAGTGTTGGAACATTAAATACACTGAAATAATGTAAACGAGCAACTATGTAAACCCCAATGTTTAAGAAAAGAATTTTTAATTATGTGATTTCTCTGAAATTTTATGAAATATTAGTTAAAATTGAGAATTGTGGGAAACCAGCAATCTAAAGATTTACAGAAGATTCGTTGTTGTTTGAGCTCATCCTAATTGAACTTCTTGTAGGATAGGCTCAGAGACTTCAAGTAACAAAGAGACTTTGACCTGAAATCAAACCTTACTTTCACAGCTCTTTTTAGTCAGAAATATTGTGTATTCGTGTGTGAGTCTGCATTTACTTAGCCCACAGTAAAAATCACAATCCATTTCTAAAGATTAATTTCCAGGTATAGGTCTATATATTTTTAATTGCACATATTGTTGTTTAGCAGAAGATTAATTTTTGTGATCTTATAATGTAATTGTCCTCTTTGATTTCTAACAAATAAAATAAACAGAGGAATCATCCCTATAAACAAGTTTCGTTCAATAGAAAGCTATTCTGCTTTCTCTTCTACTATTAAGGTGAAATTGTATACTGCACTAGTACCAGAACTGGAGTCTTTATTTCAAGTTTTTATCATTTAATCTATTTTATTTTTCATCTTAGGTCTACAATTATTCTCTACAAATCGTTGGCAAATAACCTTTGGTCACTTTACTCACTTACAGGCATCAAAGTTCACTTTGATTTTTAATCTCAATATTATCCTATGAAAATTTTAATTTCAAATGATGCACATTCTTTTATTCTTGAAGTTGTCACATCTTCAAAAAGAATATGTTAAACTACCCCTGGCATAATTTTCAGATCCAGTGACATTAACTTGCTGGTAAGCGAAAATCAATTTTCCAGGTGATGACACAATCTTTTCTGCCATTTCCTTAATTAGTATATTCCATACTTAATGAAAATTCTGACCTCAACTTTCATTTTCCCCTAGGCAAATAATTAAAGAAAAGACACTGACCTTGGGTCTTCAAGATTTTCTGAACTTTCCAAACTTCACTAGGTATTATCTGACCTTGCTCTATTCAATATTGGTTAGTAGAGCCCTAAGGCTGCACTACCAGTGGATGCAGTGTTAATAGTCATGAAAGAAACTAAGTATCAATAAGGTCTAATAAGAATTATAAAAGAGGGAAGAAATATAATTTTATCATATATATCATAGCATATGTCATCCTGTGTAACTTTCTTGAGTATGCATTCACACGGTAACACAAATTTAATGACATGAAACTAGAGAAATGTTTTCGTAGTGCTGGAAGATTTTGGAGCATTGAAATCAAGGTATTAGCAGGATTACATTCTCTTGGAAGATCCATCAAAGGACCCATTCTGGACTATCTTGGATTCTGGTCACAACCTTCCAAAATATGCCTTAGTAGTTACATTGCTTCCTTTGTGTTTTCTCCTACTCTGAATATCTAAGCTCTCTCATCTTATAAATAAAATTGTCACTGAACTTAAGATTCATGTAAGTAATCTAGGATAATATTTACATCTTAAAATCATGGGGCCCGAGTGGTGACGCAGTGGTAGGACAATTGCCTTGCACATGGCTGACCTAGGACAGACCACAGCGTCCCATATGGTCCCCCGAACCAGGAGAAATTTCTGAGCACAGAGCCAAGAGTAGCCCCTGAGTGTCACAGGGTGTGGCCCAAAAACAAAAACAAAAATATCTTGAACATAACTAAATATACAAAGGTCTTTTTTCCTATTAAAATGACATTCACAAATTCTGGGAATTGACACAGATATCTTTAAGAAATAGATATTGTCAAAGCTAACCACATATGAATATTTTTCAGTTACCCACATAAAAGTATATGGATACAAGTGCAGATCTACATGAAGTGGGGGGCTGGCATTGGGACCTTTTTATTATTAGTTGAGGAATTTGGATTTTGTTTATATCTGTGTTCTATTTACCAGATCTAGTTCTATGAAAATACAACTGTAAAAGCATAGTGGTTTTTAAAATAGTATAATAGAGTAAGATGCATTTAATGCTAGAATTCAAATAATGCTGCAGAGAGAAAAAGAAGCAGAAAGATCTACATGCATACAACAAGACATAAAGAGCTGAATTTGAATCCTGAGTACACTGAATTTTAATCTTATGGACATAAGTGACTTCACCTAAGGCTTAGGTCCTAAGCTCTTTATCTTCTTAACTAGTTTATAAAAAGAATACATTTTTGTTAATGATAGGACTTTGAAAAGAGGCATAGATAGGCAACTAATCATTGAAACATAACCTAAAATGATCCAAGAGAATAAAGACAAGTAAACTGAATAAAGAGTCAGCACCCACTCATTTAAAGTCCGAGTTATGTTATAATTTTCTCTTTGTCCTCTCCCTCACAACAATGCTCAGATGAAAACTCTTATCTACAAATTTCAGGTGAACAAATGCACTTCAGACGTAAGTAAACTTCAAAGGCTCCCAAAACCCATTATATGAAAACAAAGTATAAACGTTGCTTACTAATCTTATTGTGAAAATGTCACTATTTACACAGTGAAATACATGCCATATTTATCAAATCATCATTATATAACTTTAAATATGTACATCAATATGTACTAATTATATCAATAGAACTCAGGGAAAAGAGTTGCAAAGATACCATTTCATGCAATCAACAGAAATTGCTTGCCCATGTTGAGTAGAAGATAATTTTCTTTGGAGCAGGGAGGTAGGGTAAGAAAAGCTCCAATGCCATTTAAATCAATGATGATATTTGAAATTATAAATGAATATATGACACTGTTGATGCCTAATATGAAGAACTCAATGTATTTGAGAGAAATGGGAAATAAATGATAAAGTTGATAGATTAAAGCTCACTGTCTGAAACTCAATGAAATATGTCTTCAAATGGCATCTGTGACATGGTGAGAATTCATTGTACAGTGAGATATGTGAGAGTTGTAAGAGAATGAATAAAGCATTAACTCTATTTTCAAGAATCTTGGCTGTGGGGCAATATAG
>PVKC010005251.1:0-33621 GCA_004027635.1 Crocidura indochinensis | reverse complement strand
AAGGAGGGATATATGGGATGCATGCTGGGAACAGGGGTGGGGGGAGGACAACACTGGTGGTGGGAATGTCCCTCATTCATTGTCCCTATGTGCCTTAAATATTACTGTGAAAGATTTGTAATTCACTTTGAATTATATATACATATATATATGCAACAGTCCGGAACGATGGTCCTGTGATAGGGCATTTACCTTACATGCATTTACCTGACCCAATACAGACAGTGGTTCAATCTCCAGGCTTCCCATATGGTCCCCCAAGTCAAGAGCGATTTCTGAGTGCATAGCCAGGAGTAACCCCTGAGTATCACCGGGTGTGGCCCAAATATAAAAATTTTAAAAAATGAACAAGGCAAACTTCTCGACATTTTGCCACTGAGTATAACAATAGCACATGGCCCTCTATAAGACTAATAAAGGTCTGTTTATTTCTAGCTTGCTAAAGGATTTTATACTTTTTTTTTTGATTTTATACTTTTTAAACAACCTTGCAAGTAACAGTAGAAAGAGTTCTATAGAAATAAAAGAAACCTCACATAGAAGCAGCAGGACACTGACAAAATAAGATGAAGGGGAGAAAAATATAATGGAAATTCTTAAAAAAAAAAAAAGCTTGTGACTGACTTGCTTTTAACTTCAAATAGGTTATAAACATGTAACCTTATGTATAAGCCTCAAGGCTACATTAGATAAAATATATCACTATGAGTCAAAACGAGAAACACAATATCAAATAGAAAGTAGTTCTCAAAGAAAACACACTGCAAAATGTTAATAAGTAATTCATGATATATTGTTGTTTCTAAATAAATTACATATAGTACAGAATTCAGTTTCTACTTTCTAGAAAGATTACCGAATATTATTATGTTAATGACTTTAGTATATACCTTTTATAATATTACTAATTATAATGTTTTCCTGTGTTCTGAGAGTCTAGTTAATTATATAGCTTGTGATAGGTATCAATGAAACCTCTTCATTTGTAGTAAGTTACACAGAAATGCAAAATCTTGGGAATCTCTACCTGGTGTTTAAAGTAGGGCAGTTTCATTGTGAATAGTTTTCTTTAATCTGTGAATTAATCTGGTATTTATTCTGAGTGATTAGTGTTAACAGAGAATTGCATTACTACAGACCAGTTGGTAATAGACTAACAGGTTTTCAGAGACTGACTAGCTTATTTTTAGCCCTTGCCCATTGGGGCTTTGAGCTGTGAAGCTAGGTGTTTTACAAGAACCTGAACAAAACATTATGAGTCATTTCCATTTTAGTCTCTTTAGCTTTGGATTTTAGATTTTCTTTAACTGATGGTTTTACAGTATGTTATACACATTATGATAGATGTTTCGGGGCCGAAGCAATAGCACAGCTGATAGGGTTTATGTCTTGCAAGGGCCCATCCGGATTTGATCCCCAGCATCCCATATGGTCCCCTAAGTCTGCCAGGAGCGATTTCTGAGCATAGAGTCAGGTGTAACCAGTGAGCACCACCAGGTTGACCCAAAAAAGAACCATCCAAACAAAAATGTATCTAAATTCAGCATCATGGCTTTATAGCTGGTGCTGGAGAAAAAAATAAAAAAACGAAACAAATAAAAAAGAGGTTTAGATGAGTCAGCCTTAGTTTTTATAGATTTAACCCCAACTAATCAACTTAGCATAGTATAATTTTATTGGCTTTCTTTGATAGCTCAACTTTAGGCTTGATTTAGACAAAATTATGTTCTTAAATCAATGTTCTCTTTAGTTATGACTTCATTATAAGTAGTAAAGTCATAAGAATTTGAGGAAAAAATATTGGGAGAGCATTTAAATTGGAAATTTTATCTGCATAATATATTTCCCCTATTAAATTAGTGAATATAGTGACATAATTAGGAAAGAATGTTCCTCTATAAAACATCCAGGGCAGGAGTCAAGATCTGTATCATAGAAAATATCTGAGAATTATTATCAATACCTAAAAACTGAGAGACTGTTGAGCCTGGGAAATAGTTAACAATGAAGAGTTTTGTTTGATAGTGTAATACATGTATTCAGAAAAGTTTATTTTTATGAATTTAAAAATGGAAGAAGGGAAAGTCTGTTGATTATGTCTCAGAGAACCTTCATTGATCACCCACTTCTTTTTCCACTTTACTTTCCTAGTTAACACAAATTTATTTTTGACAGTTTTTTATTTACAGAAAATACAAGTGCCTTTAGCAAGAAACTCTTCCTGTTGTTAAAGAGCAGAGCAAGTACATCAGTTGTAATATTTGTTTTTTAATATCTTAATTTAAGAACCATGATTATAAACCATAAAAAGGACACACCCCTTCATCAGTGCAACACTCCCACTACCAATGCCCCTCAACCCTCCTTCCCCACCCCCTGCCTACATTCGAGACAGGCATTCTACTTCTCTCACTAATTAACATTGTCATGGACAGTTGTTAGTGCAGTTATTTCTCTAACTGCACTCACCACTCTTTGTAGTGAGCTTCATGTTGTGAGCCGGTCCTTCCAGCCCTCATCTCTATTATCCCTGGGCATTATTACAATAATGTCTTTTATTTTTCTTAAAACCTATGAGTGAGACTATTCTGAGTGTATCTCTCTGACTTATTTCACTCAGCATAATAGATTCCATGTCCCTCCATGTATAGAAAAATTTCATGACATCATCTCTTCTGACAGCTGCATAATATTTCATTGTATATATGTACCACCGTTTCTTTAACCATTCATTTGTTGAAGGGCATCTGGGTAATTTTCAGATTTGGGCTGTTGTAAATAGAGCTGCAATAAATATAGGTGTGAGGAAGGCATTTTTGTATTGCGTTTTTGTGTTCTTAGGGTATATCTCTAGGAGTGGTATAGCTGGGTCATATGGAAACTCGATTTCCAGTTTTTTGAGAAATCTCCGTATTGTTTACCATAAAGACTGAACTAAACAGAATTCCCACCAGCAGTAAGTGAGAGTTCCTTTCTCCCACCTCCCGCCAGCACTGATTGTTCTTGTTCTTTGTGATGTGTGCCAGTCTTTGTGGCATAAGATGGTACCTCATTGTTGTTTTGATTGGTATCTCCCTGATGATTAGTGATGTGGAGCATTTTTTCATGTGCCTTTTGGTCATTTGTGCTGTTGTAATATTTGTAAGACTATCAATTTTTCTGACTCTTTGTTTTTATTTTAGGACATTTTTCAATCTGTTCAGCAAGGTGTAAAAGATTTTCTACGGGAGCTATTTCCCATTCTGATTCTAGTTGCATATTAATTCCTCTGTTTCTGGCTTACAACCATTCACAGGTACACTTGTGAGCACACACACAAACATACACACAAACCTGAGAGAACTGGGGTCATATCTGTTGTACAGTCTACTTCTGAATGCTGTCTAAAAAGTTAAAGAACTTAACTGTAATGTACCAAATTGGACCTGTTTTTTCTTTGATAATGGAACTGAAATAAAGTCCATCCTTTTTTCACAGGTAAGGTCTTAGGGTAATCGCCAAAATAACCACAGTAATTGATATAAATTTTATAAATTCCTTTACTTTTTGTGCCACTAGAACAAGAAATATCATTTAAGTAATCTCGGTGCTTTCTAAAACAATATCTAATTATATCTGATATTAAATCTGATATTCCCTCTATAATTAATTCATTATGTTTCTAAAATATGTCTTTGTAAAAGTTTCTTACATAGGCCTCCAATATTCTTTTTTTTTGGGGGGGGTGGTCACACCCGGAAGCACTCAGGGGTTACTCCTGACTTTATGCTCAGAAATCACTCCTGGCCAGCTCAGGGGACCATATGGGATGCCGGGATTTGAACCACGGTTCTTCTGCATGCAAGGCAAACACCCTACCTCCATGCTATCTCTCTGCCCCTTAATATTCTTTTAAATGACTCAATTCAAGCAATACTAGAAGAGAAAATTAACCACATGTGAGTTTTTCATGTTCTAAGTGATTTTTAATGATAAAAGTTTTCAGGATGACCAAGAGGGGAAGGTAGGGTGTTTGGTGCAGACTGATGGTGGAAGTAGAATTGCACTGTAGTCCTTAGGAAAAAATATCTTAAACTCCAGAGGTATGGAAGAAGAGAGGCATTAGTAATCTGTGACTCTCAGAATCACCCTTGGAGCCTTTCTCACAAGAAAAAAAAAGCCCTGGTGCCAAAAAATAGCTCAAGGAACTAGGGCCATCCTTTGCACATAGAAGGTTCAGATGTGACTCCCAGAACTGTAAGGTGCCATGAACACTGCCAGCAATGATCTTAAAGTACTGAACAGGGAGTAGCCCTAGAGCACTGTATAGTATGGCTTTAAAAATTCAAGCAAAAAAATGTCCTAATTTATATGTACCCAGATAGAAATTGTTATAGGCATCTAAAATTTAACCTAACTCCTGGCTTTATCACCCTCTTTTAGACAGTGCTGACTATTATGCAATTCCCAGTCCAGAAGTCAAGCACGAATCTATATGGAATGCCCAGACAGATGTTAGTATCACTTGAAGATCCCTAATAATCATCATTTTCCTTATAGAGACCCTAGGTGAATGTCCAGGAATTGACTTGCCTCTCTCACAAACAGTGTGAGACAGCACAAACAGTACCAGAAAAACAGTCACAAGAGTCCTTGAAGTTTATAAAGAAACTCCATTTGCAAATCTTTGAAGATCTGCCCAAAATGATCATTGGGAGGAGTTTTACAGGATAATTAGCTTGCTGTTTTTATATATATTGACTTTAACTGATCTGATCAATTATATCTCAGAGTTGAAGCTGAGCTAGCTACACATTATAGTGGTCCATTATGGTTTATAATATTTTATATGTGTATGTGTTGTTTTATCTGCATAAAGAGTCCAGAGTTATATTCTAGGGTGTCATGGCAAATGCAAAGTAAAAATTATGCTAGGTAACTAGGGAGAGAACTTAAATAGGGTACATGATCAACATGTGGGAGGTCTGGATTTATATCCCAGGTACTGGCCCCAAAGCATCACTATGTATAGTACCAATGTATCCATATACTGCTGGGTGTGGTTCTGAGTTAAGAAAATTACAACAGGTAATAATTAGAAACCACAAGCGCACCTGGAAAAAGAAAGCTGGAGGAACAAATTCACGAAGTTGGTCAACTAGAAATAGTCCTAAAGTCTTTCTTACAGCTTGTATCAAGGCCAAGAATAATGAATATGTTGAATCTTTGCCCATCTCTTGCTTTCCTACAAATGTATTTATGTTAGACTGAGTGGCTCATTTCAAGCCTACCTGAAACTGCTTGTCAGAATCGAGTTCATTAAGGCATTGGTATGATGGGTTACCCACGACAAGGGACTAGAAGTATAGGAATGCAATGAGCAGATTCAGTAGAACCATTGTTATTGATAAAAATGTGTAGAAGATTCTAGATGAGTAGCAGGTGATTTTAGTTGAACAAAAGTAGGGTCCTGTATAGAAGGTCTCTCCTAATATGTGGTTAACTCATTTTCTCTGGTGACTAAACAGGGAGTAAGTTTATATGTGTGCTTTGAAAGTGCTCTTCAAATACCTGAAATTTAGAGAACCTGAGGAAATCCTTGGGTTGTAAAAATTGCAGGAGAATCTAGCTGTGATATCTAAGAATTATAGGAGTGACAACAACACATGTGGCCATTTAGAAGTAGCTGTGTATATCAAACCTATAATAGTAACACTTTATAACTTAATAATATTAACACTTTATAATTTATTAACACTTTAATAAGCATCTGAACCAAACTATATAATCAACATTTTAAAATTGAGTTTAATAATGGGGGAGGTCTCAAGAGGTGACAGGAGAGCTTGGGATATTGGTGAAAAGACAATGGCACTAGTGGTAGATGTGAAGTTAGAATATTGTGCACCTGAAACCCCATTATTAACAATATTGTAAATCAGAATGCTGAAATAAAATTTTAAAATAAATAACTTTGTGTTATGGAGGGAGCCATTTGCCTTGCATGTGACTGACCTGGGTTCAATCCTCAGCATTCCATGTAGTCCCTCACCCCCTCCAGGAGTGATTACTCAGTGCAGAACTAGGAGTAACTCCTGAGCATAGCTGGGTGTGACCCAAAAATAGGAACAAAAAACAAATAACATTGTGTTATATTTCAGATACACATCTTAAAAGATTAATATGTATATACTATTTTAATAAAACCACTAAAAATCTCATTCTACTCATACGATTGGCCTTTATAATTTAATTTACCAATTTTCTGTCCCCTCTTCTTTTCTATAACCAGTAATTGGTCTTACAAATTAGTGTTTCTTAGGGCTGGAAGAGCTATAGCACAGTGATAGGCCTTTTGACTTGCACACAACTGACTTGTCAGGAGTAATCCCTGAGTATGGCCAGGTATGGCCCAACCCCTCCCCCAAAGAATATTGTTTCTCAGCTTTTTTCTTTTCTTTTTTTAATATTTTATTGAAAATATAGTGACTTACAAAGTTCTTCATAGTTGGGTTTCAGACATACAATGTTTCAGAGCCAATCCCACTACCAGTGTCAACCTCCTTCCCACTAGTATTCCCAGAGTCCATCCTATACCACTACCTGCCCCCCAGACTGCCAGTATAACAAACCATTTTAAGTTTTGATTATTAAAATTTGTGTCTCATTATTTCATTGTCGTTAGCTTTAGTTTGGATATTTATTTCTGTCCTTGACACCACTAATGTATCTGAGACCTCTTGGCCTCTGTCCTTCATCCTCTCATATTTATTTTTCTCCTCCTCCACTCAATTTCTCTCCCCTCACTATACTTTGAGGCCAAGTGTATTTAAGACACTTTCCATTTTTCAGTTATTTGACCCTGTTTCCTTCCCATGACTCCCAGGTCTATCAGTTAATACTCTAGTCTTATGCTGTGACCCTTGTTTATATGATTTTCTTGGATATCTTAAGGATCCACAGGCATTGGCTGAAAAATTCTGACATAGAAGTTTATATTTATACTTTATTTTAATCCACATGTTTGATTTCTCTATGTGCTGCTTATGAATGAATCAAAGGAGGTAAATGCCTTTCTCTGACTTATTTCATAACATTAATACCCATTATAATATTAATCCTAATATATAAACTTTAATTAACCTTAATATATTAACTTTAATACTTAATATGTCACTCATAAAGACTCTTTCCTCATCAACTAAGGACCTCTTCAACTCTCCCACTCCTAATACCATCACCTTGAGGGTAAGAGTTCAATATATAACTTTTGGGGGGAGTTGTGGGTACAAATATTCAGACCATAGTATGTGTTATGTAAGTTATAATTCTCAAGGGGAATTATCTAAAAACAAATAAAACATTTTAATAATAAAAGTAAAAGTCCCTGTGTTGTTAAATTACATATTAAACCTCTCATAACTCACTTTGATTTAGGAAAAGCCATTTGGTAAAAAGGTACAGTCATTTAAGAGTACAATCATTTAAGAGTTCTGTTATTTATAATCATATAAAGCAGCTCTTCTAACAGAATGTTCAGGCAGCAGTTCCTCTGTGTCTGCTATAACAACATATTTTAATTAGTATTGGCATATAAACAAGAATAGAGTCAAAGCCCTTAATAACTCTCCTTTTAGGCCCAAGGGAAATGTTGATACCTAAAAACACCATCCCTATAGCAACACCCATTCAATTAATTTGCAAGAGCTGTTGTACTAAATTCCAGACTGGATGGCCTAAACAACAAAAAAATTGTTTTCTCAAATTTTGGAAGACTGAAAGTCTGACTCAAGGTGTCTATTTCTTTGGAAGTTTATCTTTGTTCTATAGAAAGCTGCCTTCTCTCTGTACCTTCACATAATAATCATTCTAATGTGCCTCTGACCAAATTTCCACTAAGGTAACTCCTAGAGGTACTGAGATGGAAACTGGTGATGCTTTACAGGGAATGGAGCTCTGGACCCCACACATCCAAGGCTCTACCCTCTGACTCACATGCCAACCCAACATCTGAGATTGGGGGAACACAACTCAACTAACAACCAATAAAAGTAAATAGAAAAGTACTTGTGTTGATAAGAGATCCATTAATTTAGATCTTCTCTTGTTTTTATGTTTTGTTTTGTTTGGGGGCTACACCCAGAAGTACTCAGGGCTTTGCTCCTGGCTCTACACTCAGGGATTACTCCCAGCAAGCTCAGGGGACTATCTGGGGTTCTAGTGATTGAACCTGGGTTAGTCTTGTGCAAGGCAAGCTCTCTACCCTCTATACTATAGCTCCAGGCTCAAGTTAGATCTTTTCTGAGCTAATTTGAATGAGAGTAGAACCATATAACAACACAAAGGTATCCTTTAAAATTGTTCAAAGTTAACTTGAGAGTTCATGCTTCTATAGAACAAATTTAATATTTCTATAGTATTGTCTATTTCAATTATACATCAATCCTAGACAATGCTGCTATTCAGAAACAACTTCTGAACTTTGAAGAAGGAACTGTTAGTTGAAGAATAGATGCTTTTTTTAACACCAGTATATTTCCTGAATTTGCATATTATTTTCAGAATATTCAAAAGGAAGAATATTTTCATTCTTATTTTGCTTTCTGAATTAATTTTTACTTGTAGTATAAGGTAATAATCTAACTGTACAGAATAAATCATCTTAAAATCATTATTTGATTCAAGGAGTATGCTATTTTGTAGCAAATCATTTTCAATGGATAGCATATATGTCTGATCCCCCAGGCATAAATTAACCATAAGTTAATAATTGGGCTTGTCTCTCTATAGTGAAAGAAAATGACATATTAACTTCAGTGAATCTTGATTTTACTGACTGCCCTACTGAGTCATCTTTTGGAGAATTATCCTGCTTGAACTTCACATGGTGGCACAGGCAGTATTGCCCCATCATCTAAAATGTGCACCGGGTAAGCTAAGAATAAGTCTTTAGGGAAAAAAATGACCTTTTAACTATTAAAGAAATAAGTCCTCCAACTCTGAGAAAATGCTTAAAATGCTATTTTAAGGATGTTATCCAGTTCCTTTTCATTTTAAAAATGAATGTGAAGGGCAGACAAATAATACAGAGATTAAGGTGACACTCAAGCATTGCTGGGATGTCCCAGGTAAACACAACACCATGGAACCCAAGTAACACTGCATTTTCAGACTGGAGCTACTGGCCTGGCCTAGATAGTATCACTGGAGTAATATCACCAGTACACCAGTGATGTTCCTGTACATCCTGAGCACTGTTTGAGTATCCACACACACACCCCAAAAGAAAATGTCATTAGGTATGCTGAATTTTTTAATTCTAGGTAAAGTTGTTCTTTTGTTTGTTTGTTTTTTGTTTTTATTGTTTTTTGTTTTTTGGGGGTCACACCAGGCAGCACTCAGGGTTACTCCTGGCTCTATGCTCAGAAATCACTCCTGAAAAAAAAAATCACTCCTGGCAGACTCAGGGGACCATATGGGATGCTGGGATTTGAACAGCGTCCTTCTGCATGTAAGGCAAGTGCCTTACCATGCTATCTCTCCGACAAGGCTACCACTCTTTTTTTGGGGGGGGTTGATTTTGGTTTTGGTTTTTGGGTCACACCAGCAGCGCTCAGGGGTTACTCCTAGCTCTACGCTCAGAAATCATTCCTGGCAGGCTCGGGGGACCATAAGAAATGCCAGGATTTGATCCACCGGCCTTCTGCATGCAAGGCAAACGCCCTACCTCCATGCCATTTCTCCGGTCCTAAAGCTGTTCATTTTAAAATAAAAACTTTTAAAAAGAAAAGTATTGAGTATTTCTATGGTGTATTGATATGCACCATATAAGCCAAGTAGTTAATATTGCTTATTTTCCCTCCCAAGTGTCCAATGAAACAGGGGAATAGCATTAAGTTTCATTTAAAAAAAATTTTTTTAAGGATAAATGGAACTCAAGACTGGAGCAACAGCGGGTGAAGTTTTTACCTTGCATGCTGCTGACCTGGGTTCAATGCCTGTTATCCCAGGTGGTCCCCCTAGTCTGCCAGGAGCAATTTCTGAGCCAAGTTTAACTCCTGAGTGACACTGGTGTGGTCCCAAAACGAAATTAAATAAAAAAGGGTTGGAGTGATGACTCAAATAGATTGGGTACTCACTGCATGAGGTGCTCTGGTTTAGGAACCTAACTTTCGCTGTTCTCCAGAACAGCCAGAAACAGCCCATCAGCACAGAGATCCAGAACAGCCAGAAACAGCCCATCAGCACAGAGCACCAAGAAAGCGCAAAGTACACGGTATAGTTTATAATATTGCTTTGTGTAGCCCCCAAACCAGGCAGTATGGAGAAGAAATAAAGAAAGACTGTATCTAGGGTCAGAGTGGTGGCGCTAGAGGTAAGGCATCTATCTGCCTTGCAAGCGCTAGCCTAAGATGGACCACAGTTCGACCCCCCAGCGTCCCATATGGTTACCCCCAAGCCAGGAGCGATTTCTGAGCGCATAGCCAAGACTAACCCCTGAGCGTCAATGGGTGTGGCCCCAAAACAAAAAAAAATAAATAAAAATAAAAATAAAGACTGTATCTAACAAAAAGAAGCAGATAAAGGTGCCATGCAGAAAGAGCACTTCCAGGTGCTCATTACAATTCTCCAGTCCTTCCATCCTACTCCTTGAGGCCTCAAGGAGGCCTCTCTTTTTTGCTGATCTCTTTTTAGAGTCTACTTTAATCAGTGCTCCTTCTTCCTTAAGCCTTCTCACTGAGGTTTTTGTTTCTTGCAAACAAATGAATACTAAGGAACACAAGAAAACTTTAGAGCATATTGCTGGATTATTTTGATAGAACAGAATTGGTGGGTCAAACAGTCTGCCTGCCATCTTGTCTAGAGAAGAAAAATGTTAAAATTTGAGCCTCAGTTATTATTGTACTCCCAACGGTGTTAGAATTTAGAATCCCTGGAGCAAGTCACTCCTTTATGAATGGCAACCACTTGATTTGTGGTCCTGACTTATCCCTGGCTGGAACTTCTGTAAAATGAGATCAGAAAAAAAAATCATTTCCTAGGGGCTCTACCAGCTTGACGTTTTGTTATGCAAATTAAGCATGTTTCTTAAAATAGTTCATGTATTATTAATGTCTCTTTTTAAAACTCCTCCTTCCTGACCATCACAGAAGGTAAATGTCAACTCAGGCTGACTCAGCTCAGCGCATCGAGATCAAGTTACAGCATCCAACTAAGCACTATTCCAGCCTCAACTGCATTAGCAAAACCCTAGTAAGGCTAGAAACAATAATTAAGGTGCTATTTTAATGGAGAACTTTGGAGTGGTTTTAGTTTAACAGAACAAGAAAAGGTGAGTAAACCTCTTTGTTTCTTACACTCCACAAACATTTGTTTTTTCTACTGTCCAAGAACCCGTGTCCCAAGGGAGCATTCTCCAGGGTAGCTGAGCCATTGTTCACAGCAATCAGGGAGGGGCAGGTGAACACTATTCTCAAGTGTTAGTATGCAGAATTATCAACTGGAGGGTTTGTTATTTGGGGGGAAAAAACTTAAAATTAAAAATAAAAGATCACTGGGATCGGTTTGAATTCATGACTCAGAAAATTCTGGGAAGCGAAGATTTCCCAAGCAACATGGACTATTGTTGGTTTTGAAACCACAACTAGAGAATCAGGAAAGTTAAGAATCTCTAAGAATTAGAGCCAGGTTATTATATTGCCCCTGAGAGGCTGTGAAGCTTGGATATTATTCTAGCAGCATGCAGGAGAAGGAACGAAGGCTTTCATTGTGGTCTTCAAACTCTCCTATATTTAATTTTCCTAAAGAGATAGAGAGTATTCTCTTAAAGCACTAGGTATACCTTTTTTCAAAATCCTATGACAACAATAAATAGAAACCCTTTCCCTCTTAAAGAATCTGATTGCTATGTAACATGAGGATGGTTCTTTAATGAAATTGGTAGGCTCTAGTCTTACATTAATGTTTTATGTGACATCCTTTATTAAATATCACTCTCCCCTCCTCACCTGAGTTAAGCTTGAAGATGCACTCTTCTGGTACTCTTTTATTAATATCTTTTATGCAACGTACTAGATTAAGGGCTATGGAAGATGTGAATGCTGAAAAGTGCTGACCACATAGCAGTTGTATTGCATTGTGGATATAGAGTATAAAATAAAAAGTTCCAGGGATATTGAGATAGTACAGGGAGAGGTTAAGGGACTTGGATTGCACACAATTGATCCTATTTGGAATTCTTGGCATCCCATGTGTTTCCTCAGCACTACCCTGAGCACAGAGTCAGCAGTAAGTCCTGAACACAGCTGGGTGTAGCCCCAAAATAAAACCAAATAGAAGATACCATATAGCACTTACATGATATGATCAAAATTTTGGTATGGCCCAAAAATCCCAAATACAAAACAACCAAAAAAACCATAAACTCAGAGTAGAACAATAAAAATAATATAATTAGCTGTTTAAAAGCCAAGTGAATGATTTTTTTAACTACAGCTTCTAGACAACAGTATCAGTGTATAAAATATTTACATGGCTGATTGAGAAATGTATGACCCTGCTTTCTAACTGCTACTAATGATTATTCTCAACCACTCATAGAGCTGAGCTTTCTTCTTATATAGCATCCAAGTAAAATGAGTTAATTATTTATAAAGGCTACGTCAAGGGAATTGATGCTATGGTGATGTTAGCAGAAATATGGAAATCTATGATATAATAGAAAGTACCATAATAAACTTTCTCATGCTGTGAGATTTTAAATTGTTCACTTTAGTTTTTAAAAATTTAACTTTTTTTTTTTTTTTGGTTTTTGGGCCACACCCAGTCACCCAGTGACGCTCAGGGGTTACTCCTGGCTATGTGCTCAGAAGTTGCTCCTGGCTCGGGGGATCGCACGGGACACCGAGGGATCGAACCTCGGTCTGTCCTAAGCTAGCGCAGGCAAGGCAGGCACCTTACCTCCAGCAAAAAAAATTAACTTTTATTGTACATTAAGTATCACTATTTCTATAGTAAAGTTTTGGGTACTGATATGCAATGTTACTTCAGGCTTTTTTTCCTAAGACATGCTCTCTCTTGAGCATGCTTTTCTTCCTTCTTCCACTTTGGAGAAGCACATGTTTTCTCTTGTATACGTGTTTTTCCTCTTTATCTCCCCTGATACTTCTCTAAATTCATTTTAATAACCTGGGTTTTTGTTTGTTTGTTTGTTTGCTTGTTAGTTTGGTATTTGGACCACACCCAGTGACGCTCAGGGGTTATTCCTGGCTATGTGCTCAGAAATTGCTCCTGGTCGGGGATGGTGAGGTGGCACTAGAAGTAAGGTGTCTGCCTTGCAAGTGCTAGCCAAGGAAGGACCTCAGTTCGATCCCTTGGCATCCCATATGGTCCCTCCAAGCCAGGGGTGATTTCTGAGTGCTTAGCCAGGAGTAATCCCTGAGCATCAAATGGGTATGCCCCCCCCCAAAAAAAAAGAAAAGAAAAAAATTGCTCTGGCTTGGTGGACCATATGGGACCCTGGGGGATTGAACTGTGATTCATCCTAGGTTAGCGCACGCAAGGCAAATGCCCTACCTCTTGCACCACTGCTCCAGCCCCAAAGTAAGTCTTTTCCTTTTTCTTTACCACAGTTGGGACTTGAACCCACAATCCTTGGTTTAGGAGGCCAGTGCTTTATCCATTAGGTCACTGGGGCCTGCACTCAATGACCCATTTTGATTCATTAAGAAAACAAAGTTACTGCACCCCACCACAACCAAAGTGCTTCCTCCCCCACTATCCTTATGTTTATATTTATTTTTATATATTTATATGTTATATTTATGCTCATATGTACTCTCTTGGTCTTTGATTCTTCATCTGTGAAAGTGCTTGGACTTGATGGATGATTCTTTATAGTAGGAGCACCAGAATCATCTGAAAAGATTTTTCTGAAGAATAATGTGCCCATGTCCTCTATGTCCAGGTTCTATACCCAAATCATCACACAGGTTTCTGTCATTCTATGTCTTCTGCATCTTCCTGAATCTTCCCCTTTCCCATAAACTCTGAGTCTCCAGGGCTATAAATCTCTTTCTTCAAGAAAACAAATCCTATGACTAGCAAATCTTTCCCACTGACATGAGAATAATCATGAGACAGCACTGGGGTATATGAGAGCAGATTTATTCTTAATAAACCAAGAAGGAACATCAGCGTGGTGGGTAACACAGACAGGCAGCAAATGTAGGCACCATAAACTAGTTGTCCTCTAGCCAATTTTATAGCATTCTTTCTAGTTTGGGGCCTGGGGTGTCACATGGGACTCAGTTTGGCACCTTCTCCTTATAAAGCAAGGTCTATCAAAAACCTGCAGAGGAATGAGGAATTTGGTTTAGTGAAATAAAATTAAAAGGTTTTGTCAGTTTTCCTGCCTGAGACCTCAATCTGTTGCAACCTGGTACTGAGATTATGGCAAAAGTTTATATCTTAGCTCCCAAAAGTCTTTGCAAGTATATTTTTCCTCTGACACAATCTAAAAGTCACTAAGTTCAGAGAGTCTCGATAAATGATAGGGAATATTGAACAACAGTAGTATTAATAATGATATTGATAATAGATTCTTTTGCCTGAGGCTTTTCCTATACTAACATATCTTCATTTTGCCTTTTTTTTTTTTTTGGTTTTTGGGCCACACCCAGTGACGTTCAGGGGTTACTCCTGGCTATGCGCTCAGAAGTCGCTCCTAGCTTGGGGGACCATATAGGAAACCGGGGGATCGAACTGCAGTCCGTCCTAGACTAGCGCAGGCAAGGCAGGCACCTTACCTCCAGCGCCACCGCCCGGCTCCCATTTTGCCTTATTTTATCTCAATGTGTAACTAAGAGAAGCACTTAAAGCACTTCAATGGAAACTCAGATATTTATTTTATTTTATTTTATTTTTGGTATTTTTTGGGCTACACCCGGTGACGCTCAGGGGTTACTCCTGGCTATTCGCTCAGAAGTCGCTCCTGGCAGGCATGGGGGACCATATGGGGAACCAGGGGATCGAACCGCAGTCTGTCCTAGGTTAGCGCAGGTACCTTGCCTCCAGCGCCACCGCCTGGCCCCCGAAACTTGGATATTTATTAAACAAAGATGCCATCCTCCCTTATTCTATTATAATCTTATGATTTCAAGCTTCCAAAGACCATCAGAAAATAGGCTATCCCAGGGGCCAGAGCAGTGGCACAAGTGGTAGGGTGTTTGCCTTACATGCGCTAAACTAGGACGACCTTGATTTGATCCCCGGTGTCCCATGTGGTCCCCCTGCCAGGAGCAATTTCTGAGAGCATAGCCAGAAGTAACCCCTGAGCGTCACCAGGTGTGGCACAAAAACAAAACAAACAAAACAAAAATAGGCTATCCCAGAAATTTTTAAGTAAAACATGATTTTTTTTCAAGACTTTGATGATTCCAATACCTGGCCTATTTTTTTTTTTTTTTTTGCTGTTGTTTGTTTTCTTTTCTTTTCTTTTTTTGTTTGTTTTTTGGGTCACACCCAGCATCCCTCAGGTGTTACTAATAGCTCTACACTCAGAAATCGCTCCTGGCAGGTTCAGGGGACCATATGGGATGCCGGATTCAAATCACCATCCTTCTGCATGTAAGGCAAACTCCTTACCTCCATGCTATCTCTCTGGCCCCAAATACCTGGCTTGTTTTCATACCATAAATATCTTTTAGTGTTCTAGATGTTTTTAAATCTTCTTAGGGGAAAAAAATGTATCCTTTTTAGTTTGACATCTCATCACAATAAAAATAACATTTGTTAAATAGCCCTTTGTGCCTAATATAATGCAAGGAGATGCATAAAAGAAGTAAAAAGGGAATCAATTATACTCTCTGAGAATATATTCCCATTGTGGTAACACAATAACAAACCTTGAAGTTTTTTATGATTTCATGCATCAAAGTATAGAAGTTTCTTTTAACTCATCATGAATCCTTTACCTTCTAAAGCACTTGAATGATTCATGATCTATTTTTATTCATAGATTAGCTTTTGGAAATATACTCAGGAGGCATATAAATTTTAATTCCATAAATTATATTGTATTCTTTGTTTCCTGAGAGCAACTTGCTTTCAGGAAATGTAGATGATCCTTGTAGACCCAATATGTACCACACTGCCTAGCCTAGAGTAGATGTCCAATGAATAGAAATAAATTAATAAACTATGTTGCTTCCTTCTTCTAGATAATTGTTTGGAGCAAAATTAGAGCCATTCAGCAGAAGGATTCCATGAAGGCGTATGGCCCTTATGAAAGATGGTAGAACCAGAATCATCATCTCCTGAGACTCATGATTTCAACTCTGTCCTTTCAAGAGGCTCTGTGTTGAAAAGGCCAGATGAAGCACTGCAGATATGCATCTGTGTGATTTATCATTTTCATTGACTTTGACTTCAAGAATTACATTGTCTTCCTCTCTCTGGTTCTGCCTGGCCCTTGCTTGTCTTTTATCATCTGCAGATACTACAATTTCTGAATACTTCACAAATATCTGTTCATAGTTACTCATTTTTATATAGATGCATCTAACACAACCCTTAAATATGTTAGTAGGGATTTGCCACAAATTTTGAACTGTATTTCAGAAGTTGCTATGCCTTATAAAGTACAAAGCTCAGTTCCACTACCTAGAGAATCTGTTTTAATTGACTTTGAATGCGGCCTTGACTCAAACTGTTTGCAAGAGTTCATGTGTTTACAAGATGTTTTCAAGGCTGATAACTAGTATTAATCTTCACCTTCATACCTCTTATGAAGAGGGAGAATAGTTCATTAAATGACTCTTGAGGGATTTTCTTTCTAATGTGATCAGAATTTAAAAGCTCAGAAATGAGATATTACATAGAAAATTAGATATGATAGTCACCTCCTTGTTTATACCTTCATAGCAAACATTGATCCTGAGCAGAATTCTTAGTATGCCCTGGCAAAGAATCTGTCATAAGTCCAGACTAGTTTTCTATTACCATCTACCTCCATCATTTGCATAGCAGAGTTCAGTTCTTTCACTTCAGAATCCCCCAGCTAAGGATTTTCCAAAAATACTGTTTACTACTCATCCAATTCCCATCTTACTCATCCCTTTGCCTTGCTCACTTCTATGCACTGTTGAAGGGCCTTAGGTCAGGGAAGTAAATATTTTTGACCCTTCAGTCTAGAGGATATGTGTTCTCAGTGACTAAAATGGCACACATCACAGTGGCCATCCATTATTCATTTGTGCTAATTTTTTAATGTCTCTCGCCTTTGTTCAGTACTAGGATGAAATCTATATTGTACCCCTTCCAGGGGGATCTATTGCTGATTCATTTGGACATGTTAAGCTTATTTATTTATTTATTTATCCTTTCCAAGCTTCAACTTTCTGATTAGTTCTGACAGTGTCTATCTCATAGATTTTTTCATAAGAATTAAATGAGATAAATGTCTGAAGGTGCAAATTCCTATCACATTATAAGTACTAAGAAAGACACTGAGGATGAATCTTCTCTAAATGTCTTTATTTTTTATATGGTTCCAGAAGACCTTGCAGGGTCCTTTCCAAACTCTAAATTTACAGCTAAATGATATGATATAGCTTTGACCGTTAGGGACTAAATAAATAACAGCCCCTTTCTGCTTTTCCAAAATTGCAAATAAGAAATAAAACACAGGAGACAAAAATAAAAAAGAAAAATCTATGAACTTCATAAGAAATGAAGCTGCTGGGGTTAGGTTTAGATATGAAGCCAAAAGGGGTTTGTACACTCTCCCCAAAGTGAATTCTTTCATCACTCAAACAGCAGGACTCACCTCAGAGGCAGAGTTGTCACAGAGAACAAGCATGCAGGCATCTTGGAGACAAACTTGCTCTGAAAGATAAACAGAAAAGACACAGAGCCAAGCCAGTTCACAGATCAGGTAAAGTTTTTCATCTCCCCGAGGGAGAAGAGAAAAAGGGGAAAGAAAGAAAAGAATAGTAGTTCTAACTGACATGTCCTTTGTAAAAAAAAAAAAAAAAAATGATGGATCCTCCCTGCCCCCAGGAATGAAAAACAAGTTCCTTTATGTCACAGCGTAGCTTGAATGCCAATAGAATGACTTCTACACAAGTTAATAACAAAATTTACTTCAAAAAATATCAATTCCAAGTGCCCTGTCGGTGCTACGTTTGATAGTAGAATGCGTGCAGAAGGTTAGTTGAACTATTTCTGTAGTTATCTTTTAAACAAGTTGATATGCTTTTATGTTAACATATATCCAATATTTGATAACATTAAACATTTACATGTGAGTCCTCCTTCATGAGTGTGAAGCCCATTCTTCCTCCAGTCACCCACTCTTGCCAACTATAGTCTTGCTCCTTTTTTAATTGAGAAACCCTGATTTTTAGATTAGATCAGGTCTGTAACCACATTCTCACCCATTGATGTCAAAATTAGAAAAATAGGTTATGAAATAATTGTTTTAATGAAGCATTAAATGTTTATAAGACATAAATTAAAGATTATCACATAGTTTTAAGACTTTTTTTAATTCAGGCAGGTTTGCAAGAGTTCCTTATATTATACAGTCCTTACTCATGGGCAAGTTATTTGCATGTCAACTTAGACTTAGTATTCTGCACTGTTGAATTTATGAGGATCCTACTTGTATATGATATTTCAAGATTATGACAATGATTCTAACACTGTTTACTTGACCCTGTAGAGCAGTGGTCCTCAAACTACGGCCCGCGGGCCACATATTGCATTTGTTCCCATTTTGTTTCTTCACATCAAAATAAGATATATGCATTGTGCATAGGAATTTGTTCGTAATTTTTATTTTTACTATAGTCTGGTCTTCCAATGGTCTGAGGGACAGTGAACTACGAGTGACTAAAAGACAGTGGAAGATAATGCATCAAAGAAAATCTCATTTCTATCTCAAAGTCTGACCTTATAGAATTGTCACCATGTGACAATTGCAATTCATTAGTGGGAGGGAAATATACTTTCTAATATGTTAGCAGGTAAGGAAAACGGAGCCTCTGTCATAAGGAATGGAGACTCAAATCAGCAACAATACATAGAAGCTTTACAAATTCTATTAAGATGAATTGGAGGGGCCCGGGAGATAGCATGGAGGTAAGGTGTTTGCCTTTCATGCAAAAGGTCATCGGTTCGAATCCCGGTGCCCCATATGGTCCCTCGTGCCTGCCAGGAGCAATTTCTGAGCATGGAGCCAGGAGTAACCCCTGAGCACTGCCGGGTGTGACCCAAAAACAAAAACAAAAAAGACAAACAAAAAAATAAGATGAATTGGATAGGGCCTTCTCCTTACTTGCAGTGCAATAGTGCCAATGAATAATTCTGATCATAACCATACCTATGTGGAAATATTTATCATGCAAACAAGTAAGCCCACTTTTCAATTTAATGTGCACAAAACTTTTTCTGGTGAAAAGACCTGAGCTCCTCCAGCTCTCCTTCCAGCTTCACTCAAATGGCCTGGCACATCTCTGGGCAGCCACAGGATTAATGCCAAGGAGACCTCAAGTCCCTTATTCTCTGAAAGCTTGATTTGCCTTCTCTGACAGCCCTGCTTGGAGGACAACAAAGAGATTAGAAATGTCTAGCGTCTAGGAATGTGACAAGTGACAGTTTCTATCAACATTTATCTCTACTTGGTCCTAAATGAGCAAAGACTGAAAACAGGTCCTGTAGATAGGTTGACAATCACAGACCTTTATATCACAGTGTAGCTTGAATGGCAATAGAATGGCTTCTACACAAGTTAATAAAGGGGTATTCACAGATTGACAATCTTGAGCTATTCTTTTATCCATAAACAGAAAAGCAGTTTGCCAATTGTGACAGTGACTAGAATAGGAAGAGCTTTCACTAAAATAAGAGGAATCATTTAATGATTAAGAGATTCATATGTGGGCCGGAGCAGTGGTGCAAGTGGTAGGGTGTTTGCCTTGCACGCATAATCTAGGATGGACCGTGGTTCGATTCCCTGCTGCTCCATATAGTCTCCCAATCCAAGAGCGATTTCTGAGCTCATAGCCAGGGGTAACCCTTGAATATCACCGGGTGTGACCCAAAAAGAAAAAAAAAAAGATTCCTATGTATTGCTTTCCATTGTATATTTTTTATCATATGCATTGTCTACCCTTACCTCTGCTTATTACTGCTGTCTTATTATTGAAGAGCATACAGCTGAGAAAAAAACTAGTCATTTTCAAAAGAGTGCATAGTTGGTAAAAGGAAAGTTGCCAGAATTGTAGTTCAGGTATATCCAGCTCCATAATACAGGATGTGATCATGGGAACCTGGTCTCTGAATAAACAATATGTGCTGCCATTGCAGTGCATTCATTCCCTTCTTAGTCTGAAGTGACTCCTCTTTCGTTTCATCTCAAGTGAGCTTCCTAAGCAAGACTTGTTCATAGTCAGTAAATAATTCCTTTTGCTAATAATTCTTAATAAGTATCTGAATCTGATAGTTTTTTCTACTAGTTTGTCACCTAGAAAACAATTAGAACATTTATTTTCACTTTTTTTTTTTTGGTTTTTGGGCCACACCCATTTGACATCCAGGGGTTACTCCTGGCCATGTGCTCAGATATTGCCCCTGGCTTGGGGGGGAACCATATGGGACACGGGGGTGGGGGGGGATCGAACCGCAGTCTGTCCTACGCTAGCGCTTGCAAGGCAGACACCTTACCTCTAGCACCACCTTCCCGGACCCACAATTAGAATATTTAAAGCTGCTATTTACTTTATTTCAATTGTCTAAGTATCAGTCTTCATGGAACTAATAAACAATCGACTTACATCTACTCATTTGGGTTTTCTTCCCATTCTTTATTATCATTAACTCTAAAGACCCTAACAAACATCCTCACAGGTAGGCAACTAACAAAAAAACATATTTATACACACCTGGGGCTTGTAGAAACATCCAGAATCCAGACAAGAGTAGAGACCTACAATCAGGAAGACAAAATGATTCCTAAGTCCATAATCATGACTGAAGGGTTGACTAAGCAGAGACAGATGCAGTGAGATAAGCTGAGTAAGGAGACAATGAACCAACCAGTGTGAGCTTGTCAAGCAGGACAGTAAGAACCAAAGAATATTTGGAGTCATTTCTTTTTGCCCAGATCCAAGCCCAATTTTCTGAATCAAAGGTGGAATTAAAAGAGGGGCATATGTTAAAAGAGATCAGAAGTCAGACTGTGTTATGTTTGTGTTTCCTTAAAATTCAAAAATGGAGAACCAAAACTCCAATGTGAAGTTTTAGAGGACAGGGTTTTTGGTAGGTAATTAGGTGGTAAAGTTAAAGTCTTAAAAGGGGTTGGTGCTCATATAGTTCCTTCACTCCTTCCATGTGAAATCACAAGAAACTAGTTTTCTATGAGTTACGACTAGATTTTCAGTCACTGGCTCTGCCAGAACATTTTGAACTTTTGAACACCAGAACTATTAGAAATAATTTTTGTTATTGACAAGTCATCAAGTCTATGGTAGCTATTTTTTTTTGTTGTTTTTAAAAATTGACAAAAATATTTTAAAATTGTATTTATCTTTTTTTTTTTTGGTTTTTTGGGCCACACACAGTGATACTCAGGGGTTACCTCTAAGCTATGCGCTCAGAAATTGCTCCTGGCTTAGGGGACCATATGGGACACCCGGTGATCAAATCAAGGTTCATCCTGGGTCTGCCCCATGAAAGGGGCAGACTTACTGTTGTGCTATCACTCCAGGCCCTCTTTTCCTTTTTGACACTGAGGTTCTCACTATTGTTAATGGAGGGATGCCATGCATGTTACTTTCTCCCCTTTCAGCACAGAATTCTTGTCTAGAATGATCTATTCCAACTATCATTGTCATAGTAGATCCTTCTCTATTATAACTACACTCACTGCTCTTCGTGGCAAGCTTCCTACCATATCTGGAACTCCAAGCCATTATCACTATTGTTTCTGGATATTATTGCCATATTGTCTTTTGTTTTTCTTATTTCCTACAATGAGATTATTTTATGTCTATTCCTCTCCCTGTGACCCATTTCATTTACTCAGCATAATAATCCCCATCTCCATCCATGTATAAGCAAATCTCATTACTTCATTTCTTTTCCTAACAGTTGCATGGTATTTCATTGTATAGATAAACCAGTTTATTTAGCCACTCATCTGTTGTCAGTCAAGATTCTGCCTATTGCAAGCATGCTAAATTGCATTGAACATAGGAGTCCAAGGGGCATTTTTGTATTGCGTTTTTTTTTTTTTGTGTGTGTGTGTTCTTGGGGCATATTCCTAGAATGGTATTGCTTAATAATATGTTAGCTCAATTTCTAAATTTTTAAGGATTATCCATATTGTTTTCCAAAAATACTGGACAAGACTGCATTCCCACCAGCAGTATCCATACCAGCACTGGTTGTTGTTATTCTTTGTGGTGTGAGGTGATACCTCATTGTTGTTTTGATTTGCATCTCTCTGATGATTAGTGATGTGGAGCATGTTTTCATGTGTCTTTTGACCATCTGTATTTCTTTTTTGAGGAAATTTCTGTTTATTTCTTCTCCCAATTTTAATGGGGCTACACATTTTTTCTTGTTGAATTGTCAGTACCTTGCATATCTGATAAGTATTGGGTAAACAGTTTCTCCCATTCAGTGGGTAGTCTTTGTATTTGAGTCTATTTCCTTTGAAGTGCAGAAGCTTCTCAGCTTAATGTAGTCCCATTAGTTTATCTCTGTTTCCACTTGCTTGGACAGTGGTGTTTCATCCTTGAACATGAATGTCAGTTATTTTATTAAAACAGCCCAAACTGATTAAACAGACAACTTATGACTTTTGTTCAGAGGAAGCAATTAGATACTACATATGAAAGTTATTATTTTAAAATAAACTTGCATGGCACTTAAGAAGTTTGTCAAATAATTGTGATGGTAGCCTCATGCTCCAGGACCAGGACATTGGAGAGACACAGGTCTGGAAGCAAACGCCAATGCAGGAAATAATGCACACACACACACACACACACACACACACACACACACACACACACACACACACACACTGAAAGTGAAAGAGGTTCAGGAATTCCAACACACAAGCTTCTACTCCTAAGAAGCAGATAGATCAGTGGGTAAAAAGCCAGAAATGCAAGAAAGCATTTTCCCAAGACCCAGTATTTTTATTAGGAGAAACGAGACCCCATCCTGGGTTGGAGAATATGTGGTCTAACCACTAATCCAAAGTGCTGCATTCAAAGGTTTTCCAACCAATGAGTAATAAGGTGTATACTGAGTAGGCTAGTACCTGCTTCATCCAACATCTCTTCTTAATTGGCTTTATAGAAAAATATAGAAAGATGAGGTAAAACTAGTTCACATCCCAAGGTTCTAAGGGAATGGCAATTGCCTCTAACTAAAAGATAAAGGGATTGGGAATATTTTGCAAAGGCACAACAAAAATTGGAAAAATCGGAAAAAAAAACTTTTGACCTAAAAACAGGGTGTCCCTATCCATGAAGCATCCTGCTATAAGACCAACTACAAGCTCCAGGCACACTCATTTGTCTAACCCAAAAATCTTTCTTCAAGGTCCCAGATAGGGTTCTCCTCAATCATGATTTTTGCTGTCAAGTGTCAGTAATTGGCAATATTGGTGTTACCACATAAGCTAAGTCAAAGTCAGGATGTCCTGAGGCATCTCCTAGTTTTATCTCACTGCTATGTGAAAAGGCAGAGAAACCTACTTTCAAAGCAAGTCGTTGCTATTATCCAAGCCATAGTCACTTTAGCATATGAGCCTACCCCAGGGGCAAGTATGTACCAATGCAGATCCAGGGCCTATACTAGTAGAAGGTCAATTCCTGGTATAGGTGCAGAAAACCATGCCTGACCCAAAGATGAAACACAAGGTTCAAGGATGATTGGCCAATGTTCAAGAAACTAAAACCTAATTCAAGTCACTATGGCAAATGTTTAGGGTGGAAGGCCACCTGTAACAAAAAATTACTGAGTTCTCATTCCTAATGGATAATAATTTCCCTTAGTACCTAATATTTTCTGATTTTAATGCACACATGCAAAAAGAATTGTGCTACAGGATACTACTGGGGCCTAAGGGGAAGATATTAACAAACCAAACAATCCCGATAACCTAGTTTTATCAAAAGCACAAATCTCCAATCTAATACTATCTTCTAAGAAATTCTTACTAGTAAATCTAAAGAGAAGGGGAGAAGCTGTAACTACATAATAAAATATACAATAAGAATATATATGTTGAAGAAATACACTTAGGAAATACACAAAAGAGGTATACATATCCCTTATAATAAATGGCCTGAGGAGAGGAAAAATTTTGAATCACAATTTCAGAAGGGAAATGGCAAAGAAAAAATAAAAAAAGTGATCACCAAGAGCACACACAATAGTAGTGTGACTGCCTTCTAAGAGGATGACTTGCAGCCCAACAACTCGAATGATTGAACAGCATTAACAGTTAGAACAATGATATAGAGCAGAAGACCTGTTCCACGTACATGCAAGACAAGCCACTAGAGAGGACCACAGGAAGTTCACATGCAAACGGTGCCATGCTCCACAGTGTTCAGTCTGCAATGGTGGCAGTATCTTCTTCCCATGGCTTAGACAAGAGCTGGGCTAGATATGGGGGTTCCCACCAGCAGCATGTGAAAAGGGGGTTCATAAGGAGCTAAGAACTGAGAGGAAAAAAGTTAACTGGGGGAAATAATAAATTGGGGGTGGGAGAATGAAAGAGAACACAAGAAAAGAAAGGTTAAGTATAACAGAATAAGGACTAAGATACAACATAAACAGACATTACATACAATATGGATGAATATTAAGCAAACGTAGAGGTGGCCACCACATACATTCTCATACACACATACGGACAAAAGGATATATCCATAGGTTGCATTTTGGAAAATTGAAGCAGGTGTTGAATGGGTCAAAGCACTCCAAAATATAAAAAGGACATGACAGATATAAATGTCTTCCAGTTCCTTGGAATAATCGATGATGGAGGGGACTTTGCTGAAAAAAATAAAAATAAAAAAACACTTCAAGGTTTAGAATGAGCATAGAATACATTCCCAAAACAATCATAATTTTCAAGTCTAGAATATTAAGTATTATGTTAATTAACACTGTAAAAAGAATCTGCACCCCAGAGTGTAGTATCACATGTTTTGAACATCCAGGTTCCTTTCCTGAAAGTAAATTAAGAACAAAGGCATATAATATAGTAAAAAAAAAAAACTCTCAAGAATTAGAAGTAAATTACAAAAGCAATAACAGCACTGTAGCAAGAGTTCATGGCATAAACATAATAGAGTAGAAATTAAGACACTAAAACATTTCAATAATGAGTCCTGTAGTCCTCATGTCTTCCATGTCCATGTCTTCCAGACACTAAAGTATGCTCCAATATGAAGCCCAAGTATTAAAATAGAGGCAAAATCTGGATTTGGTATGTGGCTATTGTTAAATCAGCACTGTACAAGCAGCTGACTACAAATTCATAAATACATTGACATTCTGACCATAAAATGTCATCTATGTAATAAAACAAATATTCCGGGGGAAGCTTTATGAGCTGGACATAAAACTGCATTAACAAAATACTGGGGCCAAAGTGGTGGCACAAGTGGTAGTGTGTCTGTCTGCCTTGCACACGCTAACCTAGGATGGACCGCAGTTTGATCCCCTGACATCCCATACAGTCCCCCAAGCTAGGAGCGATTTCTGAGTGCATAGCCAAGAGTAACCTCTGAGCATCATTGGGTGTGGCCCAAAAACAAACAAAAAAAATTACTAACACATAGTGGGTCAATTCACCATGTCCTGAGGAAAATTTGTCCATAGAAATCGCTGCATAGGGTCCCTGTTATTGAGAGAAGGAACAGAAAAGGCAAAGCACTTTCTGTCTTTTGGGTGAATGGAAATGCTATAAAAAAAAAAAAACAGACTGTTAAGTCAATTACTATCCAAGGCCAGTCTTTTGAGATGGCTACTGGTGAAGGCAAGGCATTATGCAACTTGCCCATAGAAATCATGGACACACTAACAGCTCTTAAATCAAATAAAAATCTCCCAAGTACCTGATTGTTTCTTTATGACAAATATAGAGTTCCATTCAGAAAAAGTGATTTCAATGTGTCCCAGTTTCAGCTGTTCATGAACTGAGTTTCTAAGCACCTCTAGTTTAGTGCTATTGACGGGCCACTGGGAAATCCAAATTGAATCATTGTACTTCCATTCGATTAGTCTTTTTCATAGACTTCTCTGAGCATAAACATTAGAACCTTTCTGCAGATACACTTAATTAGAAAATTCTTAAACATTCTAACACTGAGCACTACAATACAAGTCTAGAACATCAAAGTTCCTTTTCATAAACTTTATTAAACAAAATCACAAGGCATTTTCATATATATATATATATATACATATACAGTTTGAAAATAAGTTTGCTAAAACATTCTTATAATGAACACTGTAATAAGAGTCTATAACATATAAATTCCTTTTCCATCAACTTCTGTGGACAAAGACATTAGAACATTTTTGCAGACATAATTTGAGAATAAATTGCTAAATAATATACATAATCAATCATAGCAATTGGGCAACATTCACTATGATAGCTGAGAACTTTTAAAAATATAACAACATTATGCATTTCCCCAGAATTGTACAAACTAATATTAAACCACTAAAGATTGGATACAAAGTTTTCTGTTTGCAGTAGGGCATAGAAAAAATAGTAGCTATTAAGATCCATGCAGATGGGGCCAGAGCAGTGGTGCAAGCAGTAGGGCATCTGCCCTTTACATGTCTAACCTAGGATGGACCGGTTTGATCCTCTGGCATCCCATATGGTCCCCCAAGACAGGAGCAGTTTCAGGAGTAACCCCTGAGTGTCACCAGCCAAACCAGAGAGACCTCAATCTCCCAAGAATAATGAGTCAGCTACTGTTTCTGCAAATTCAGAGTTTGAAAACGGCATAACCAGAGATACCTCCATGCTCCAAGTCAGTCGTAAACGATAAATTATCAGCCCTCAGAAGGTCTTTAGATCGAGAACTCATCACCACTTGGAAGGCACTCTTCTCCTCTTGTGGCATACTACACTCTAGGGTGGAGAAGAAGAGGTCTAAACATCAATCCAAAGTGCTACATTCAAAGTTGTTTCCAAGAAATAAATAACAAGGCATATACTGGGTACAATGGCACCCTGTTAATCCAAAAAATAACCCCTTTTAACAATGAATTCTATTTTCATAAAGCTAGAAACAGCAACCCCTTGCATGATGGAGACTTTGGTGGGGAAATGTGAAAAACTGTGGTGAGAAAGTATTCACACCGCTGGTGGAAATGCTGCTTGGTCCAATCACTATGGCAACACTGTGAAGGGTTCTCAGTAAATTAAGAATAAATCTACCCTATGACCCACATTTGAGTTACCCCACCAATCCCACTTTTGGGTATCTACCCCAGGAAAGACAATTATCAAGAAGGATGTATGAACACAACTATTCACTGCACACTCAGTACAATAGCAAAAGTTGAAATCAACCTAAATGCCCAATAACAAAAGAGTGAATCTTGAAGATATGGTACATATATACAATAGGATACTACATAGCTATAAGGAATGATGCAATCATGTAATTTGCTGCAACATGGATGGAACTGAAAGATACTACATTAAATAAAGTAAGCCAGAAGAAGAAGGATAAATACAGAATGACATCACTTATATATATTATTTGGAATAATTGTATGAAGAAATGCAATGGTTTAAATGAAAGTTGTCAAGAACACTTTTGGCTCCAGAGTATAGCAAGGAGAATAAAAAAATTGAGTGGAGGAGAAACACAAATGTAAAAAGATGGAGGACAGGGGCCAAGAGGTCTCAGGTGCATTGGTGGTGTTAAGAAAGGACAGAAATAAATATTTAAGCCAAAGTTAACAACAATGAAATTATGAGACATAAACTTTAAGAATCAAAACTTAATGTTTTCATTTTGGGGGGGAGTTGGGCCACACCCAGTGACGCTCAGGGGTTACTCCTGGCTATGCACTCAGAAGTTGCTCCTGGCTTGGGGGACCATATGGGAGCCGGGGGGATCGAACCGCGGTCTGTCCAAGGCAGGCACCTTACCTTCAGCGCCACCGCCCGGCCCCCAAAACTTAATGTTTTATGTTGGCTGGCTGGAGACAGTGGCATGGGATGGTTTCTGAGAACATTGGTGGAGGGAGGTTGACTCTGGTGGTGGGATTGACCCTGATATACTGTATGCCTGAAACCCAACGGTTAAGAACTCTGTAAATCAGAATGGGTTTTAATAAAATATTAAAAAAAGAAAGTACTCTAACTCATCAGAACATCAGAGCATCAGAAAGAACCTATAGTCAGTCTGACTCTGAATTTTTTAGTATCCTAACATAACTGAATACTACATACAGAAATTTATTTTCCCATTCATTGTTTCAGACCTTATCTGGTAAACCCTCATTTCCCTACACATTTATTGCCCTGTCTAACATTTCATGATACCTGCATCATCTGTGCTTATCTTGGCTCCTTCTGACAGTGATTCTGCAGCTATGTCCTTCACATCCTTGAAGATAATCTAAGATCATCTCAGGAGTCATCCTTTTAAGTAAATTGTTTGTCAACCACTTACCTGATTAGTCTTAGTTTTCCAGGAGATTTTCTTTTCCCAGCTCACAGAGTGTAAAACTCCAGCAGTATGAAGGCAGTGAAATGTCCCACCTCAATAATGATCTTAAATTCTTTGTGTTAAAGAATGATTCTGCCCCTACTATGTTCTTTTGAAGTGTTAATATTCTGCTGGTCAAAGAATTTAAGTATGAATTAATTTGTCTTATCTTTCTTCCTGGCACTGAAGAACTAGGATAACAAAACACTTAGGGGGAAAAAGCACTAAAGAAAGAAAGAGAAGGAAAGAAAACAGCATCTGACAGTATCACTCTTTTCCAACTTCACTATTAAAACAGAAAGCATTGGTTTATAGAAGCCAGATCTTTAGAATGAAAAGTCAAACTAGTTCAGCATACCCATATCTACATCTCCTGAGCTTCTGCTGCCTCCTCCTCAGAACCTACACAACTCCTGAACCACGTAGCTATGGACATATCTGTTCATCATAACTTACACAGGTCACACTTAAATGTATTGTCACTAGTGAAGTCAGGTAGAGAAATAAAAGAGTAACACTCAACCTAATCTCTCAGAGATATCCAGAGGGATTAATCATAGATTCATCTTCAGCATAGTAGGAACACACTAAAAATGGAGAAAAATCATCAAGCAAACCAACTTCAATGGAAAAAAAATAACAGAAAATTCTACCATTTCCAACCAGTTCTGTACATTCTCAAAGAATGACTTTAGTGACACCATGTTGAGAATGTCTTAAGAATTAAAGAAACCATGGTAAGGTAGGTAGTTATTAATATCTCCAAAGTGTGCCAATATTAATGTAAGGAAAGATATTTTAATGTATAAACATAGAATTCTCCTCTTATTCTTGCTCCTCTTTCTTCTCACCATATCTTCCATCCTGTGTTCCTAGTACCCATAGGCCTTTCACTCACCCTATAGTTTCAATATTTTATATTCATTCTTTCAGATAGAGTCTGTGCTTTCTAGGTCCTTCATCTCTCTACAGTTAACCTGATATGAGAGAATAGTAATAGCCACAGGGTATTTCCCCTTATCCAGAAAGCCTGAGACTGCAACAGTGAGTTTTCCATATGCTACTGTGGTACTCAATCAGAACACTCAACATACAACCAAGAGAAGCCTAACATTCCTTTTTCTTTTTCTAACATTCCTAAAGAAGCCCTAATATTAGAATAAGAAAACCCCATAGTGATCTAATAATCAACCACTGAAAATCTGGTGGAATGCTGAATATTTTTCAGGGACCAGGAGAAGTAAATGATAATAGCACAAACAGATTTGCCTAAATGCCTTCAGATAGGCATTTCAGAACTTATGGAATTACTTTTGTTACCTAATCATTCACTATTAGCATCATAGTAGAAAAAAAGAGGGTATGTTTTGTGCACATATGATACCGAACCTAAAAGTTGTCTACATTAACAAATGGAACAAGTTGCACCTGACCACAAAAAAAAGAAACAAACAAACAAACAAGCAAACAAACAAACTAAGTTTAGAAACTAAAGGGCAGAGGTGGGCATGAACAGAAACAAATCAAGAGTCTATCTCATGCCATATGAGTCACAAGGCTCTTATCTTGAAAGACAGACTTGAGAACTATTCCCAGGGACACTCCCATTTCGAGGAACTCCTTTAGAAACAGTGCTACCCAAATTCCCCTCTGGAGGTCTTGCCCAGTGTTAATTGTTGCAGGAAGTTAGCAAGGACTAGATTTCCATTTGCAGTAGTTACAGCATTATATTTCTTTTAGACCCTGAACTTTGGAAATTCCAAGACTGCATCAGTCAACATTGGAAAAGAAATATAAAGTACTGTACAGCACAAAATGAAACTAGACTGGAGCTGGAGCTATAGCACAGTGCGTAGGGCATTCGCGTAGGGCATTTGGACTGGGTTCGATCCCCAGCATCCCATATTGTCTTCGGAGCCTACTAAGAGTGATTCCTGAGCAGAGTCAGGAGTAACCCCTGAGTGCCACCAGGTGTGACCCCCCCAAAACCCCAAATAAATAAAAATAAAACAAGATAAAAATTTAGAGAAGTATCGAAAAGAGTTAATACCAAAAGGGACCTGTTAGCAGTCCAGGGGGCTAAGGGTAGAGATGTGGGATGTGTGCTGGGAACAGTGGTGGAGGGAGGTCAACACTGATGGTGGAAATTACCCTAATTTAGTGTCACTATTTACCTTAAATATAACTGTGAAAGACTTGTAATTTAAAAAAATAAAGCAAATTAAAAAAATGTAAGTGAATACATGAAGCTATGTAAGCAATCTCTAAGCCAAAACTGATAGCTTCCTCCTCCACACACACCAACTTTTTTCAATAGAATATTTTCCTCTGTCTCAGTATGGACATAGCAGTTCAATAGCTTATGTTTTGATGGGTGTTAATAGTGACATACTAGATTCCCTAATTTTTTGAAAAGGGTCAAAATCTTATTGTAACAAAATCTTCATTTGTGTTTAGTAGTGACATGCTAGATTCCCTCATTTTTTTGAAAAGGATCAAGTATCTTATGTGTCCCAATAATTATAGCTATAAATTATCTTAATGCTATTTCATCATATTACAAAGGAGAAAAGTCAGCTCTCTTAAGAGACTGAAAGGTTTGCCAGAAGTCACATGTCTAGTTAGTGATAAATCTAAGTATAGACTCAAGGACTCGTAATTTCCTGCTCCAAGCTTATTTGGCACCTTCTTTCCGCATTCTCTCTGCTACACAACTTGAAATACCCCTTGCTTTTTCTATTTTTTTTTTTTTTTTGGTTTTTAGGCCACACCCAGTGTCGCTCAGGGGTTACTCCTGGCTATGCACTCAGAAGTCGCTCCTGGCAGGCACGGGGACCATATGGGAACCGGGGGATCGAACCGTGGTCCGTCCTAGGCTAGCGCAGACAAGACAGCAGGCACCTTACCTTCCTGCGCCACCTCCCGGCTCCTACCCCTTGCTTTTTCCAAATCTCCATCAGTAATGCCACTTGTTTTTCTTTATGTTTCTATGAAGGACACTCCTAATGCCATGTAGGATCAGCAGGACTTTACAAAACACAACCACACCTCCCTACAAAAAGATAGCTATTATTTCTTAAATATCTCATTTTTTTTCCACATCTAGGGATCTTCCTAGAAAAGTTCTGGAAAATTCTTCAGTGCAATAGTAATAGAGCATTTTTTAAAATCAATTCATTGGCTCTCTAATCACTGCCTACAGCTGATGATCAGTATGACAGCAGGCCTCAGCTAGGGGAAGGAAGGGCAAAATCTCATTGCATTCACCTGCCTCTAATAAGCATTGAGGAGCCTAGGAAGTAAAGAGCAGAAATCTGGGGAGGAAAAATGGGGTTTTGTTTAATGTTATTGCCAATTAAAGAAAATTGCTTTTCAGTTATTTCTTTGAAAGAAACATTATTTGTGGTCATTTGAGGAAATCTTCTAAGATTGCTAAGATTACTATTTTAAAAATATGTATCAGAAAACTCTTTGTCCTTGGAGTAAAACCAAACTTAAGGAAGCTTCATTACAGTAGGCTATCTTTGCAATATAAAGCAGAACCATTAAAAATGAATAGCCTAGCCATTTTAAGGAAGCTGAGAAAATTGGACCTCATGTGTTATGGACATTAAGAGAACAAAGCACTTTCTGAAAATGGAAATCCTCTCATTCTTAATGCTGATATTTCCTAATTTGTTTTTAAGAAAGCACTGTTTCTTTAAAAGAGTCCCCTCTATCCAGTTTGAAAAATGAGCTCTGAGCTCTAGTTGTATGATATCATTTTGCAGTCTTTTGGTATCTTAGCATCACTCACCCAGCAGTTAGTTCTACGGTGAGCCAGGATAATGGATAAATGCAGTCAGTACATAATTTAGTCCTTTCTCCTGGGTTTTTCTAATATGAGATTTCTTTCCCCAAAACAAGCCTTACTGGTTCATTTCTGAAGCTGTTCCCTCATATTTATAATTATTGTAGGAAATCTCTTCTTGAAGCACTTGTATACGCCACTGACTGTTATTCCTTTTTCTTTTCTTTAAAAAAAAAAAAGGAGGGGATCAGATGATGTTTCTCTCCTGATAAAATAATCAGTCTCTATCTTCTTATTTGTATAGAATAAATTCTAACTACCTAGGCATACCTTTCCAGGTCCCTTATGATGTGGTACAAATGAGCTTTGCTTGGTATTAAGTTGCTGAAATAATGTTTTACTTTAATATCACTTTTTGGATCTGTTCTTTGAAGCATTTTAAAAGTTTTCTTTTACTAATTATCTTTTCATGACTTCTGTGCAGTTTTCTGGTGGCAAATTATTCTACAAAGGTGGGATCCCTAACAGACAAGGGACTCCTCTTTCTGACTCACCAGGCTACTACACTGCTACTGGGAGAGTCAGAACACAGCGTCTTGGCAAAGCCCCTGTCAATATCAGGAGTGGGCAGCATATTAGCAAAGCAACACAAATATTGCTCCAAACTGATAGGAGGCCAGAAAGCTGGCATGAGTTGATAGAGTTGTTGCCAGAGCAGAAGAAAAGGAACATGGTGGATGAGGACCATTATTATGAACTATTTTGACTTATTATATAAGTCATCCTGTAGGGACAACAGGAAGTAATTGGAAGAAATCAGTGGAGGTTCAATTTATAAGCAGGACATTAAAAAGTTCATATGGCATTTTTTTTTTACCACATAAAGCCTTACCCATATCTTACTGCATAAAGTCAGACCTTGAAATGACCTATGAGGAAAATACTCTTCCTTTATAATGTAATTCAAGAATGTTTCTCAAATTGTGGATATAATTCAGGTCAAGGTATGAAGCCAAGACCCAGTTTAGTAGGTCAATGGCAGAATAATATATATATATATATATATATATATAT